>JAWIZW010000144.1:0-59547 GCA_034703905.1 Chenopodium berlandieri | reverse complement strand
CAAATGAAAGTCAAATGCATTCTATAAAGCTAATTGCATTAAATGAAAGTCAAACACATTCAAACAAATCTTTTTGAATCAATTAAAACTTCAAATGTATGCAATAAAGCTATTGAATCAAAAGAAATCAAACCTATTCAAACAAAAAGTTAATTGAATCAAATGAAAGTCAAACACATTCAAACAAAGCTTTTTGAATCAAATGAAAGTCAAATGCATTCTACAAAGCTAATTGAATCAAATGAAAGACAAACACATTCAAGCAAAAGCTAATTGAATCAACTGAAATTCAAACACATTCAAACAAATCTTTTTGAATCAAATAAAAGTCAAATGCATTCAATAAAGCTAATTAAATCCAATGATAGTCAAACAAAGTCAACCAAAGCTTTTTGATTCAAATTAAAGTCTAATGCATTCAACAAAGCTAATTTAATCAAAAAAAAGTCAAATGCATTCTACAAAGCTATTTGAATCAAATGAAAGTCAAACACATTCAAACAAAGATAATTGAATCAAATGAAAGTCAAACACATTCAAACAAAGCTTTTTAAATCAAATTAAAGTCTAATGCATTCAACAAAGCTAATTGAATCAAATGAAAGTCAAATGCATTCTATAAAGCTAATTGAATCAAATGAAAGTCAAACACATTCAAATAGAGCTTTTTGAATCAAATGAAAGTCAAATGCATTCATCAAAGCTAATTGAATCGAATGAAGGTCAAACACATTCAAACAAACCTAATTGAATCAAATGGAAGTCAAATACATTCAAACAAAGCTCATTGAATCGAATAAAGGTCAAACACATTCAAACAAAGCTCATTGAATCAAATGAAAGTCAAAGACATTCAAACAAAGCTAATTGAATCAAATGAAAGTCAAAGACATTCAAACAAAGCTAATTCAATCAAATGAAAGTCAAAGACATTCAAACAAACCTAATTGAATCAAATGAAAGTGAAATACATTCAAACAGTGATTTTTGAATCAAAAGAAAGTCAAATGCATTCATCAAAGCTAATTGAATTGAATGAAAGTTAAACACATTCAAACAAACCTAATTGAATCAAATGAATGTCAAACATATTCAAATAAAGCTTTTTGAATCAAATTAAAGTCGAATGCATTCTACAAAGCTTATTGAATTAAATGAAAGTCAAACACAATCTAACAAAGCTATTTAAATCAAATGAAAGTCAAACACATTCAAACAAAGCTTTTTGAATCAAATGAAAGTCAAATGAATTCATTCAAGCTAAGTAAATCAAATGAAAGTCAAACACATTCAAATAAATCTTTTTGAATCAAATTAAAGTCAAACACAATTAAAAAAAGCTATTTAAATCAAATGAAAGTCAAACACATTCAAATAAAGCTTTTTCAATCAAATGGAAGTCAAATGCATTCAAAAAAGCTAATTGAATCAAATGAAAGTCAAACACATTCATACAAAGTTAATTGAATCAAATGAAAGTCAAACTCATTCAAACAAAGCTAATTGAATCAAATGAAAGTCAAATGCATTCTATAAAGCTAATTGCATTAAATGAAAGTCAAACACATTCAAACAAAGCTTTTTGAATCAAATGAAAGTCAAATGCATTCTATAAAATTAATTGAATCAAATGAAAGTCAAACACATTCAAACAAAGCTTTCTGAATTAAATGAAAGACAAATGCGTTAAACAGAGCTAATTGAATCAAATGAAAGTCAAATGCATTCTATAAAGCTAATTGAATCAAATGAAAGTCAAACAAAATCAAACAAAGCTATTTAAATCAAATGAAAGTCAAACATATTCAAACAAAGCTTTTTAAATCAAATGAAAATCAAGTGCATTCAACAAAGCTAATTAAATCTAATAAAAGTCAAACACATTCAAACAAAGTTAATTGAATCAAATGAAAGTCAAACACATTCAAACAGAGCTTTTCGAATCAAATGAAAGTAAAATGCATTCTATAAAACTAATTGAATCAAATGGAAGTCTAACACATTCAAACAAAGCTTTCTGAATTAAATGAAAGTCAAATGCATTAAACAAAGCTAATTGAATCAAATGAAAGTCAAATGCATTCTACAAAGCTATTAGAATCAAATGAAAAACAAACATATTCAAGCAAAGCTTATTGAATCAAATGATAGTCAAACACATTCATACAAAGCTCATTGAATCAAATGAAAGTCAAAGACATTCTAACAAAGCTAATTGAATCAAATGAAAGTCAAAGACATTCAAACAAAGCTAATTCAATCAAATGAAAGTCAAAGATATTCAAACAAACCTAATTGAATCAAATGAAAGTGAAATACATTCAAACAGAGATTTTTGAATCAAAAGAAAGTCAAATGCATTCACCAAAGCTAATTGAATCGAATGAAAGTTAAACACATTCAAACAAACCTAATTGAATCAAATGAATGTCAAACATATTCAAATAAAGCTTTTTGAATTAAATTAAAGTCCAATGCATTCTACAAAGCTTATTGAATTAAATGAAAGTCAAACACAATCAAACAAAGCTATTTAACTCAAATGAAAGTCAAACACATTCAAACAAAGCTTTTTGAATCAAATGAAAATCAAATGCATTCAACAAAGCTAATTGAATCTAATGAAAGTCAAACACATTCAAATAAATCTTTTTGAATCAAATTAAAGTCAAACACAATTAAAAAAAGCTATTTAAATCAAATGAAAGTCAAACACATTCAAATAAAGCTTTTTCAATCAAATGGAAGTCAAATGCATTCAAAAAAGCTAATTGAATCAAATGAAAGTCAAACACATTCATACAAAGTTAATTGAATCAAATGAAAGTCAAACTCATTCAAACAAAGCTAATTGAATCAAAGAAAGTGAAATACATTCTATAAAGTTAATTGCATTAAATGAAAGTCAAACACATTCAAACAAAGCTTTTTGAATCAAATGAAAGTCAAATGCATTCTATAAAATTAATTGAATCAAATGAAAGTCAAACACATTCAAACAAAGCTTTCTGAATTAAATGAAAGACAAATGCATTAAACAAAGGAATCAAATGAAAGTCAAATGCATTCTACAAAGCTAATTGAATCAAATGAAAGTCAAACACAATCAAACAAAGCTATTTAAATCAAATGAAAGTCAAACACATTCAAACAAAGCTTTTTAAATCAAATGAAAATCAAGTGCATTCAACAAAGCTAATTAAATCTGATAAAAGTCAAACACATTCAAACAAAGTTAATTGAATCAAATGAAAGTCAAACACATTCAAACAAAGCTTTTCGAATCAAATGAAAGTCAAATGCATTCTATAAAACTAATTGAATCAAATGGAAGTCTAACACATTCAAACAAAGCTTTCTGAATTAAATGAAAGTCAAATGCATTAAACAAAGCTAATTGAATCAAATGAAAGTCAAATGCATTCTACAAAGCTATTAGAATCAAATGAAAAACAAACATATTCAAGCAAAGCTTATTGAATCAAATGATAGTCAAACACATTTAAACAAAGTGTTTCGGGGTTTTCTGATGTCCTGCGGGAGAGTTACAATACCGAGACTGGAACCGGACGCCTGTACCTGCAAAACAACGGAGACTCCTGGTGGTGGGAGCTCCGCCTCCAACGGTCAAGTTAGTACCTGATTAAGGAGTAATTAATGCGGAAATTAAAGTGGTTTGGTCTCTCTAGGTGAGAGTGTTTAATGCGTAATCCGTGTGTTTTTCCGTGTTTCCCCCCTTAATGAGGATTAAGGGGGGTATTTATAACCTCGGGAAGCGTGCCACTCTCTAGGTTTAGGGTAAACCTAGGGCTGACTGGGCCTCTAAACAGGATTGGGCCTTGTTGGCTGATTTTCCCATGTGTCATGAGAAGGACACGTGGCGTGTCTCAATTGGTCCGTAGAGGACGTATCTGCGATAGACACGTGGCAGGCTCCTATTGGCCTACGTGAAGGACACGTGGCTGAACCTGGTTGGTCCACTTGTCAGATGGTGATTGGTGGATAAAAATCCCCTAATCATTTGCCCCTCACAGTTGGCACGTGACTGGTCACGTGTCGCCTGTGACTGGTGTCGCATGGTGACAGGCGACGGCCTGCTACAGGTGTCACCTTGCAAATGGCCGAGAGATTTTCCCGCCCAAATTTTGAATTTGGAAGTGACCCTTCGCCTTCTCACTTTGCCTATATAAGGGAGTGCTGACTTCGGTCATTTTCACATTTGAGAACTTTGTGAGAGAACATTCGGACCCCTGAACTTGCTCTAACACTTTGGACTTTTTCTGCCTACCGCCTGTTCTGACAAGCCGTTTGCAAAGGATTTCAGAATTTCATCAATCGTCACTCGTTCAGGTAACCGTCGGTTCTCTTACTCTTAATTTTTTCTTTATTATTATTTTTTTGAAATGGCACCATGGAAGCACACGACACGACCTAAGTTAGTGATCAGCCGGTCACCGGGGACAGCTGAATCTAGGACTAGGAGTGCCGCCTGCCCTTTTCTGGACCCATCTTTGCCCTTTATACAAAATCCGACTGTATATGTGTCTATGCAGAACGTGATGGCCAGAACAAAAAAGACTGCTAGGATCTCAAACTCAGACGGCTCCTCCCAAAGGGTGCCAATTAGTGAAACATCTGACCAGGCGCCAGATGTAGAAGTGAAACAAAGCGGCTGTCAAGCCGACAGTTCTGAGGGAGGGGTCAAGGTGGTCCCTTCCCATTTTACAGTGGACATGTCTACATTTTCTCCTGCTCCCTCTAAGGGAGAGGAGGCGGGCCCCTCTGGGAGAGGGAAGGAGTCGTCCTCTTCGGACTCGTCAGAGGACGAGTCCGAGTCCAGTTCTTCTGGCCACGCTTCTCCAGGAACAGAAGAAAGAAACAGCCGCCTACAAGAGGCGAGGCTTTCTCATGCAGTTGAGAAGGGGGATAATTGGGCGGAGCCATCCGCCTCTTACCGAGAGGAAAACACCCCCTACTACTGCACGGTACCCCGGGGCCGGATCACGGCCATGCAAGACAAAGTGGAGAGCTTTATCGCTAACCACAAAATGGGCCCCGGATTTTTAATGTTCGTGGCGGATCCAGAGGACACAGTCGTCTGGCCGGCTGGTACCAGCTACGATGGCTCCTTTTTTGGCTGCTATGTGGCGGCCATCAAGGCTGGACTGCGCTTCCCATTACATCCGGCTGTTCAGCGGATTTTGGATGGGTATGATTTGGGGTTATGGCAGTTAGCCCCCAACTCTTGGGTCAACGTACTCGGCTATGTGGCCGGGTGCGAACTGCACGGGGTGGAGCCAAGCTTTGAGGCTTTCGCCCACATGAACTACCTCAGCCGGACCCCTAAGTCGGGCGGTACCGGCTGGTATCAATTGACGAGCCACAGGGGCTACCTCATGACGAGAGGTAAGGCGAACAAGTGGAAGGATTGGCGGAACAACTTCCTTATTATTGAGAGTTCAGACATAGAGCTGAACAAACGCTTTAACAGGTGGAATAGGAATCCGCCTCTCCTTGCAGGCGGCCGAAGCATGCCGCCTGTACCCCCAAAGGCTAAAAAAGAGATCCTAGACAAAGGACTCTTCAAAGTAGAGTCTAGGGTGAACTCTGCTTCAGGGGTACGAGAGCAAGTACCCCTTCACTGCGTCCCGAGCTTCAAGTGGCTCTATGATGAGTACTTTTTGGCCGCCTGTGGCCTCAGCAGTCGGTGCTTTAGAGGTAGCCGGCCTGTCGAATACTCTGTTTTTTCCACGCTTTGTTTACTTGGGACTTTTACTAATTTTGCTGTTTGTTTTTTGCAGCTGACGCCATGAGTAAAATCACAGCATCCAAGACTGCGGCGGCCATGTTGCGGGCCTCTATCATGCAGCAGTCTTCTACCGACTCCCCCAACAAGGGGGCACCCTTGGTGGGCTTCGAACCTCTTCCTCTTTTTGGAGTTGTCTTATGCACATACTAACTCTTTTTTTTTTTTTTTTTTTTTTTCAGTCGGGCACTCCAAGAGCTTCTTCCTCACAACAGCCGGACTCCAAGGCCCGGAGGACGACTGTTGCAAGCTCTCCTGGTTCTTCCAGGAAACAGGTGGCGGCTGAGAAACAGCCGGCCACTCCTTCTAAAGCTCCAGCGGGGCCGCCTAGAAGTATGGAATTGTCCTTGTAAATTTTTGACTTGTTTCCTTCTTGACTAGGTCTAATCTGCTTGTTATGCTTGATGCAGCCGGCCCTCAGGAGCCTGACTTGGTCGAGGTAGCCAAGTCGATGATCAAGGCAGTTCCTCCATCTGAAAGGGAGGCGGTCAGGGGTGTCGGCACCCTTGACCTAGATGGGATTGCAGGGGTCCTTGCTGAGGTATACTTAGCATTTTTTGAGTATTTGAATTCCAGGACGCCTGTTATCTTTTTTGCTTGGAAACTGACGCCTGTTTTCTCTTTACTTAGGCCCTGCTCCGAGTGAACGGCCTTCGCAAGCCGCTTGATTGGAAGAACAAAGAGGTAAAGGCTGCTAAAGCTATGGCCGCCTCTGACTGTGATAAGGCAATGTTTCAAATTGCCCAAAATGAAGTTCTGACAATTTATATTCTTTATTATCAGGCGCAGGCTACCGCCGCTGTCCGGGCTCAGTTAGAGGCGGCCCAGAAGAGGAACAGCGAGCTGGAGGCGGCCGTCACCAACCTCAAGGCCGAGCTTAAACCTCTCCGCCAAAAGATGCTCTCATACGAAGCCTTGGAGAAATCCTTGGCTAACGTAAAGGAACGCCTGGTGACCCAGGAGAAGAGTCTCACTAAGGAGCTCTCGGAGAAGGCCGAGCAAGAGAAGAAAGAGCTCGTCCGAGAGATGATGGAAGACTCTTCTCAGATCCAGCGCATGACCTGGATCCGCCTCTTCCCCAGTGCCGACTTTGCCTCATGGGAAAAAACGTACCGCCAGTGTTCTGATACATATAATCAAGAGATCCTGGCGGCTGCTGAGGACGAGGCGTTTGAGGAGGCCTTGGAGGGGGAGCAGCCGATAGTGGCGCTTGTGCCGCTTGGGGGCAAGGCATCGAAGAAGGATGCAGCTAAAGCCTAGTCCAGCAAGAAGAGTGCTGACCTTCTTAAGCTTTTATGTCTTCTTTCACGGCCTGCGTGCCGTTTGCTTGTATTTACCCGGCCAGGGGGCCGGGGTTCTGAATATTTTGACTTCTTTTTAATGAATTTTTGTTTTGCTTCAAATTTGTCTAAGTATTGAATATTTGGTAATGAATTGTACACTATACCGACTGTTTTGCATGGCCGATTGTAGACAGGTACGGATGGTTAGTCACGCCGCCTATGCCCCTGGACGACTGGTTGTCTGTTTCCAAGCTAGGCGATCAGTCGGCCATTTATTCAATCGGTATTCGATTCGTTTAAAAGACTGGATCACCTTTAGGCAGGCGGTCCTGTCATTTGTAAAATTAACCAAGTAGGGAAAGGTTTTCTTGAGTTTTTAAGCTATAGGCAGTCTAGGACGACTGTTTCCTATAATCAGTGTGAATAGGTGTTGTATGAACTTTTTAATTTCATACTAAAATTTTTAAGGGGTGACTAAGTAAATATGGCTCTTACCTAGTCGCCGAGTGATGAGTAGTAGAGGTATCAAGCGGTGGGTACCGGTTGTTCCCCTTTATTCGCCAATGTTTGTTGGCTATTAACTCATAAAATACCAACTGTTCTTATCCCAAGTAGTTCAGTCGGTCGGTTGACCCGGATGGTTATTGCGAACACTTGCTTGACGTGATTAGTCAGTTTAAGTGAGATATCCTTGTCCGGGAAACGGCTACGTGGTTGTCATGTTTAGACAGTCGTATAGGTGCCGTGTAATGATTTTATAGAACAATGTTCCACCCAAAAGGGAGCTGCTCTCTGCGACGAATTTCATCCGGATGGATGCCGTCGGACGCCTGCTATAATGCTGGGACAGGTCGAATTGTATTTTTATATTTTGATCAGTTGGCTTGATGCCTGGTCTGATCATGTGTTTTTGATAGTTCTTGGTGAACTGTATTATGTGGGGGTAGCCGGTTGAGTGAAACAAGCGGCGTGCCCCTCTTAAATTAAACATAGAGAGTGGCCGACTGTTTGTCAGTTGGCATGCCCCTCTTAAAATAAAAATGAATGTAAACATGGAGAGTAGCCGATTGTTTGTCAGTTGGCATGCCCCTCTTAATACAAAATTGAATATTAAGTATGCAAGCTTTATTCAAGTAGTCCTTGACTTTACATTTTTCAAAAGAAATATTTCTTAAGATTATCTACGTTCCAAGTTCGAGGCAACGGTTTGCCGTCTGGTGTTTCCAGACGGTAGGTACCATCTCTAACCTCTTCATAGATTCGGTAGGGACCTTCCCAGTTGGGAGTTAGCTTGCCAGACTCGTTAGCCCTACCAACAGCTTCCATTTTTCTAAGTACAAAGTCCCTCACTTTGAGTGGACGCCTGTGCACTTTTCTGTTGTATGATCGAGTCATTCTCAGGCGGTAAATCTCATGGCGCAAGACAGCATTGCCCCTCTTTTCAGGGAGTGAGTCTAATGCCAGGCGCATGGCTTCCCAGTTTGCCTCTTCGTCATATAGCATTACTCGAAGAGTCGGCTCGTAGTGTTCTATTGGAAGAACAGCTTCCGCACCATAAGTTAGGAGGAATGGAGTTTCTCCAGTCGCCCCTTTTTCAGTCGTCCTAATGGCCCAGAGAACATGTGGTAGTTCATCCGCCCATAGGCCGCCTGCTCGTTCAATCTTTTTCTTCAGACCGTCTGAGATGATTTTATTAAAGGCTTCTACTTGGCCGTTTGCTTGTGGACGGCCGACAGATGCAAAGCAGTGTGCAACTCCTTGGTCACCCAACCAGCTTTTGAGAATAGGCGTCTCAAATTGGGGACCATTATCAAAAACCATAGACATGGGAACCCCGAACCGAGTGATGACATTTCTCCAAATGAATGAAATTACATCCTTCGTCTTGATTCCCTTAACAGCCTCCGCCTCTACCCATTTAGTGAAGTAGTCGACGACAACAAGTATGTACCTTCTTCCGCCTGTAGCAGGCGTATATGGACCCAGAATATCCATGCCCCACTTAGCAAACGGTAGGGGGCTATGAATGGTGGTGAGGTCAGTAGCCGGACGGTGAATTAGTTTGCCAAACCTTTGACACTTGTCACATTTTTTCACCATCTCCATCGCATCTGCCTCTAAAGTAGGCCAAAAGTAGCCCTGCCGCCTTGCCCGTTGAGCAAGCGTCCTACCACCTATATGGGAAGCACAGTAACCAGAGTGAAGATCGTCTAGTATCTCTCGCCCCTTTTCTGGAGTAACACATTTTAAGAAGGATTGGAGGTACCCCCTTTTGTGAAGTTCTCTCTTTATTATATCAAAATTGGAGGCTCGTTTTTTCAGCACTGCCGCCTGTTGATGATCATCCGGCAGGGTACCATTTGTCAGATATGCCCTGATTGGATCCATCCAGGATGAGCTTCTGTCTAGGATTCCAATAGGGTCCTCAATGCTTCTCTTCTCCACTACTTCCCAAAAAACGGTTCGAGGAGTATCACAGGAGGCGGATGATGCTAATTTTGAAAGTGCATCCGCCTGGTTATTTTCTGATCTCGGCACTTGGGTCAGATGGAAATCCTCAAGGGTGCCGACTGCTTGTCGGACCGCCTGTAAATACTTAATCATGGCCGGATGGGTTGCTTCATATTCGCCACTGTACTGACTCACTATCAATTGTGAATCGGAACAGGCGTCTATTTTCCTTGCCCCTGCCGCCTTGCACATGCGGATTCCGGCTAATAAAGCTTCATATTCTGCCTCATTGTTTGAAGCCTGAAAGCTGAAGCGTAGGGCATACTCGTACCTGTCGCCTTCTGGCGATTGACATATGACGCCTGCTCCACAACCATTTGAAGTAGAGCTGCCATCCACATATACCTTCCAGACTTGGTCTGGAACTTGAGAGTCAGTAGGACGAGTCATCTCAACAATAAAGTCAGCAAAGGCTTGCCCCTTCACTGCTTTTCTAGGCTCGAAGGTGACTTCGAGGCTCTGTATTTCTATGGCCCATTTGATCATTCGGCCTGACGACTCCATGACAGTCAGTGGCCGCTTGATAGGTTGGTCTGTATACACGACGACTGCATGCGCCAAAAAGTAGGGCTTTAACTTCTTAACAGCCATGAAAAGTGCCAGACCAAATTTCTCCACTAAGGGATACCTCAACTCGGCATTTTTCAACACATGGCTGACAAAGTAGACCGGGAGCTGACAGCCGTCTCTTACAGCAAGAAGAACAGCGCTTAACGCATGATCAGAGACGGCCAGGTACATATAGAGTACTTCTTTGGGAAAAGGGCTGACCAGCCTCGGCAAGGAATGCAAATGAACTTTTAATTTTTGGAAGGCCGCCTCAGCATCCGGCCCCCATTCAAACCTTGCCTTTTTCTTAATTGCCTGGAAAAAGTACAGTCATTTGTCGCCTGATCGACTTAGAAATCTTCCCAAGGCCGCCAGACAACCTGTTAACTTCTGGACCTCTCGGATGGTACGAGGCGACTGCATGTCGATGACCGCCTGCACCTTCTCAGGGTTCGCCTCTATTCCTCTCTGATTAATGAGAAATCCGAGAAATTTCCCAGACTCAACTCCAAAGACACATTTCTTGGGATTGAGCATGACATGGTGCCGCCTGAGTGTGGCGAAAGTTTCTCGGAGGTCCGACAGATGATCTTTCTGAAGTTTAGACTTGACAGTCATATCATCAATATATGCCTCGACATTCCTCCCAATTTGATCAAAGAACACAGTGTTTATCATTCGTTGGAAAGTGGCCGGGGCATTCTTAAGACCAAACGGCATGACAGTGTAACAGTATAACCCTTGATCAGTGACGAAGGCCGTCTTCTCCTGATCTTTCTTCCATAAAGGGATTTGATGGAAACCAGAGTAGGCATCCATAAAACTCATCAAAGCATGGCCGGCTGTTGAGTCGACTAGGTTGTCAATTTTAGGCAGAGGGTAACTGTCTTTTGGGCACGCCTTGTTTAAGTCTGTGTAGTCTACACACATTCGCCAGGTACCATTCGGCTTTTTAACAAGCACAACATTTGCAACCCAGTCTGGGAAGAAACATTGCCGAATGAATCCTGCATCAAGTAATTTTTTAACTTCGGCGGCTGCCACCTGACTTCTTTCTTCGCCATGGTTCCGCTTCTTCTGCCTTACCGGCTTCTTTTTTGGATCCACAGCCAGTTTATGTACCGCCAGCTCAGAACTAATGCCTGGCATTTCATGGACTTCGAATGCAAAGATGTCCTTGTATTCTTTCAACAAATTGTGGAAGTCGTCACCTAGGACCCCTAGAGCAGTCGTCCCAACTTTAACTGTTCTGTCAGGACGCGAGACATCTAAGATCAGGTCCGTATGCTCACCAGCCGGCTGAAGGCGGAATTCCTCCGACCGCTCCTCTGCCAATGATTGCTATTTTTTATCTTTTCTTGCGGCCCCCATTTGGGATGCCTTTCTTTTCTTGCCGCCTGCTTCTGGAACAGGCGCACTCTCCTTGACATTGTCAAGGTCTATCTTTCCTCCACTGGACCCAGCGGCCATAACAGTGGGCTTGACGTCCGAGAGATAGCACTCTCGGGCCATCCTCTGATCTCCCCTCAGGGATCCGACTGTTCCATTATCCCTCTCAAACATGAGCAACATAAGAGATGGGTTTATTACAGCCTTGGAATTATTCAGGGTTGGTCGTCCCAGAATCATGTTGTAGGCCGAGAGTTCTTCTACCACCAGGAATCGGACTACCATGTGTCGTCCTTCCCCTTTTTCGCCCAGGCGGATGGGTAAATCTACTCGTCCTACAGGGTGGACGACTCCCCCTCCAAACCCTACTAAAGGGTGGGAGGCCGGATGTATGCAATCAGTCTTGTATTTCAATTTTGACAGACATTTGCTACTGATGAGATCTGAGGAGCTTCCGGTATCTATGAGGATTCGGCCAACTCTTTGGTTGGCCACTTTACATTCAATAACGATAGGATCGTCATGCGGCCCGCTGACCCCTCTTAGATCTTCTTCAGTAATGACAATCTCAGGAAATGAATATTTGGAGGGCCGTTCTGGGTGAACGGCACTTACATCTAGCCGCCTGATATTGTCTTTGTTGCCCCTAATAGTGGGACCTCCTCCTGCGAAGCCGCCTGCAATAGTGTAGACGACTGCATCATCTGTATCAGAGCTGTCGGCCTGTTGATTCTTTTTGGCCGACTGTTTTTTCGAGGAGGTGTTCCCCGTGGATTTCTTGACAAAAGAGTCAAGATCACCTTGCTCAGCCAGGCGGCCCAGATACTGCATGAGACTGATGCATTCGTTGGTGTGATGACCAACATCTTCATGATAATCACAAAATTTTTCCTGGTTCCGATTGCTTGCAGAACCCTTCATGGGGACCGGCTTCTCAATGGAGATCCGTCCCTTGATTTCTTTTAGGATAGCTTGGCTATCCTTGCTAAACGCATACTTTGGAGAGTATGGTTTGAATTCTTTTTTCTTCTTCTGGGCCGGCTGTTTAGAGGAATCAGCCGCCTAGACCTCTTTTCTCTTCTTATGATCTTTGTTTGACGACTGTATCTGTTGTCCTTCTCTTTTGTCGAACTTTTTTCCGTCCGACTGTTTTACTGTACTACAAAGATCAGTCGCCTGTATGTAGGCTTCTGCTTCAATCAAGGCCTCCTGAAGAGTCGCCACCCTCTTTCGAACCAGATCGAATTTGAAGGTCGACCCGTCTTTGAGACCCCTGAAAAAGTCAGTATAGGCCACCTCATCCGGTAACCCTTGAATCTGTATCCTCATCAGGTTAAACCGCCTGATATAAGATCGAAGCCCCTCCTTCTCACCCTGCTGAATTGTTCCCAAATCAAGGGTCGTCTTCTTCGCAGGGATATTCATGGCGAAGTTGGAGGTGAACAAGTAAGCAAGCGTTCTGAAGTTGTTTACACAACCAGTCGGCAGGTTGCCGAACCATTGCTGTGCGATTCCTTTGAGAGTCGCTGGAAAACACTTGCACCAGGTGGGATCATCCAACCCTTGAAGGTACATCAGGTTGGAGAATGCCATTAGATGATCTTCTGGGTTAGTAGTGCCGTCATAGGCGCCTACTAACACATTTTTCACTTTGGCCGGCTGAGCGGCTTCAGTAATTTCCTTGGAGAAGGCCGACGGCTGTTCACCAAGTCTAAGCAACCATAGCTGCCAGTCCAAAGGCTGGACATTTTTAGCTGCCTGTCCACCAAACGGAGGTGGCTGCATAAAATACTGTTGTTGTGGTACAAACGGTAAGTTTGGTACCGCCTGGTCGCTATGAAAGCCGGACTGACGGGAGGTGCCGCCTGACTGACTCTCATGATACGACTGGGTATGCCTCATCGAGGTATTTCGCAGACTTTCTTGGAAATCTGAAGTAGAGGCCGACTCCGACAGTCGGTCACTCTTCTTCTGCTCTAACAACAGACGAGCGTCTGTGTATGTTTTCTTCGACCCGTCCGCCTGAATGTGACGAACAGGTTTCCTCTTTCCTGGAGTAGGAAAACGGTATTTTGTTAGATCAAGGGCAGGCGGCTCCCACTTCCTAGATTTAGGATGAGGAGTTCCCTCTCGCCCTTGAACCGGCTTCCTCTTGCCTGAAGTGGAAGGTTTCTGGAGCTGTGTGAGCTTCAACTTCAAGTTCATTTTCAGTATCATGGTCCGACTGGACTTGAGGGTCGTCTAGGGGACGCCTCTCTTCAAAAGTCGGTACAAACGTCGATGCCATCTCAGAAGTACTCTCCCCACAGACGGCGCCAAAATGTTTCGGGGTTTTCTGATGTCCTGCGGGAGAGTTACAATACCGAGACTGGAACCGGACGCTTGTACCTGCAAAACAACGGAGACTCCTGGTGGTGGGAGCTCCGCCTCCAACGGTCAAGTTAGTACCTGATTAAGGAGTAATTAATGCGGAAATTAAAGTGGTTTGGTCTCTCTAGGTGAGAGTGTTTAATGCGTAATCCGTGTGTTTTTCCGTGTTCCCCCCCTTAATGAGGATTAAGGGGGGTATTTATAACCTCGGGAAGCGTGCCACTCTCTAGGTTTAGGGTAAACCTAGGGCTGACTGGGCCTCTAAACAGGATTGGGCCTTGTTGGCTGATTTTCCCATGTGTCATGAGAAGGACACGTGGCGTGTCTCAATTGGTCCGTAGAGGACGTATCTGCGATTGACACGTGGCAGGCTCCTATTGGCCTACGTGAAGGACACGTGGCTGAACCTGGTTGGTCCACTTGTCAGACGGTGATTGGTGGATAAAAATCCCCTAATCACAAAGCTCATTGAATCAAATGAAAGTCAAAGACATTCTAACAAAGCTAATTGAATCAAATGAAAGTCAAAGACATTCAAACAAAGCTAATTCAATCAAATGAAAGTCAAAGACATTCAAACAAACCTAATTGAATCAAATGAAAGTGAAATACATTCAAACAGAGATTTTTGAATCAAAAGAAAGTCAAATGCATTCATCAAAGCTAATTGAATCGAATGAAAGTTAAACACATTCAAACAAACCTAATTGAATCAAATGAATGTCAAACATATTCAAATAAAGCTTTTTGAATCAAATTAAAGTCGAATGCATTCTACAAAGCTTATTGAATTAAATGAAAGTCAAACACAATCAAACAAAGCTATTTAAATCAAATGAAAGTCAAACACATTCAAACAAAGCTTTTTTAATCAAATGAAAATCAAATGCATTCAACAAACCTAATTGAATCTAATGAAAGTCAAACACATTCAAACAAAGTTAATTGAATCAAATGAAAGTCAAACCAATTCAAACAAAGCTTTTCGAATCAAAAGAAAGTCAAATGCATTCTATAAAATTAATTGAATCAAATGAAAGTCAAACACATTCAAACCAAGCTTTCTGAATTAAATGAAAGTCAAATGCATTAAACAAAGCTAATTTAATAAAAAAAAAAGTCAAATGCATTCTACAAAGCTAATTGAATCAAATGAAAGTCAAACACATTCAAACAAAGATAATTGAATCAAATGAAAGTCAAACACATTCAAACAAAGCTTTTTGAATCAAATTAAAGTCTAATGCATTCAACAAAGCTAATTGAATCAAATGAAAGTCAAATGCATTCTATAAAGCTAATTGAATCAAATGAAAGTCAAACACATTCAAATAGAGCTTTTTGAATCAAATGAAAGTCAAATGCATTCATCAAAGCTAATTGAATCGAATGAAGGTCAAACACATTCAAACAAACCTAATTGAATCAAATGGAAGTCAAATACATTCAAACAAAGCTCATTGAATCGAATGAAGGTCAAACACATTCAAACAAAGCTCATTGAATCAAATGAAAGTCAAAGACATTCAAACAAAGCTAATTGAATCAAATGAAAGTCAAAGACATTCAAACAAAGCTAATTCAATCAAATGAAAGTCAAAGACATTCAAACAAACCTAATTGAATCAAATGAAAGTGAAATACATTCAAACAGTGATTTTTGAATCAAAAGAAAGTCAAATGCATTCATCAAAGCTAATTGAATCGAATGAAAGTTAAACACATTCAAACAAACCTAATTGAATCAAATGAATGTCAAACATATTCAAATAAAGCTTTTTGAATCAAATTAAAGTCGAATGCATTCTACAAAGCTTATTGAATTAAATGAAAGTCAAACACAATCAAACAAAGCTATTTAAATCAAATGAAAGTCAAACACATTCAAACAAAGCTTTTTTAATCAAATGAAAATCAAATGCATTCAACAAACCTAATTGAATCTAATGAAAGTCAAACACATTCAAACAAAGTTAATTGAATCAAATGAAAGTCAAACCAATTCAAACAAAGCTTTTCGAATCAAAAGAAAGTCAAATGCATTCTATAAAATTAATTGAATCAAATGAAAGTCAAACACATTCAAACCAAGCTTTCTGAATTAAATGAAAGTCAAATGCATTAAACAAAGCTAATTTAATAAAAAAAAAGTCAAATGCATTCTACAAAGCTAATTGAATCAAATGAAAGTCAAACACATTCAAACAAAGATAATTGAATCAAATGAAAGTCAAACACATTCAAACAAAGCTTTTTGAATCAAATTAAAGTCTAATGCATTCAACAAAGCTAATTGAATCAAATGAAAGTCAAATGCATTCTATAAAGCTAATTGAATCAAATGAAAGTCAAACACATTCAAATAGAGCTTTTTGAATCAAATGAAAGTCAAATGCATTCATAAAAGCTAATTGAATCGAATGAAGGTCAAACACATTCAAACAAACCTAATTGAATCAAATGGAAGTCAAATACATTCAAACAAAGCTCATTGAATCGAATGAAGGTCAAACACATTCAAACAAAGCTCATTGAATCAAATGAAAGTCAAAGACATTCAAACAAAGCTAATTGAATCAAATGAAAGTCAAAGACATTCAAACAAAGCTAATTCAATCAAATGAAAGTCAAAGACATTCAAACAAACCTAATTGAATCAAATGAAAGTGAAATACATTCAAACAGTGATTTTTGAATCAAAAGAAAGTCAAATGCATTCATCAAAGCTAATTGAATCGAATGAAAGTTAAACACATTCAAACAAACCTAATTGAATCAAATGAATGTCAAACATATTCAAATAAAGCTTTTTGAATCAAATTAAAGTCGAATGCATTCTACAAAGCTTATTGAATAAAATGAAAGTCAAACACAATCAAATAAAGCAATTTAAATCAAATGAAAGTCAAACACATTCAAACAAAGCTTTTTTAATCAAATGAAAATCAAATGCATTCAACAAAGCTAATTGAATCTAATGAAAGTCAAACACATTCAAACAAAGTTAATTGAATCAAATGAAAGTCAAACCAATTCAAACAAAGCTTTTCGAATCAAATGAAAGTCAAATGCATTCTATAAAATTAATTGAATCAAATGAAAGTCAAACACATTCAAACTAAGCTTTCTGAATTAAATGAAAGTCAAATGCATTAAACAAAGCTAATTTAATAAAAAAAAAGTCAAATGCATTCTACAAAGCTAATTGAATCAAATGAAAGTCAAACACATTCAAACAAAGATAATTGAATCAAATGAAAGTCAAACACATTCAAACAAAGCTTTTTGAATCAAATTAAAGTCTAATGCATTCAACAAAGCTAATTGAATCAAATGAAAGTCAAATGCATTCTATAAAGCTAATTGAATCAAATGAAAGTCAAACACATTCAAATAGAGCTTTTTGAATCAAATGAAAGTCAAATGCATTCATCAAAGCTAATTGAATCGAATGAAGGTCAAACACATTCAAACAAACCTAATTGAATCAAATGGAAGTCAAATACATTCAAACAAAGCTCATTGAATCGAATGAAGGTCAAACACATTCAAACAAAGCTCATTGAATCAAATGAAAGTCAAAGACATTCAAACAAAGCTAATTGAATCAAATGAAAGTCAAAGACATTCAAACAAAGCTAATTCAATCAAATGAAAGTCAAAGACATTCAAACAAACCTAATTGAATCAAATGAAAGTGAAATACATTCAAACAGTGATTTTTGAATCAAAAGAAAGTCAAATGCATTCATCAAAGCTAATTGAATCGAATGACAGTTAAACACATTCAAACAAACCTAATTGAATCAAATGAATGTCAAACATATTCAAATAAAGCTTTTTGAAATCAAATTAAAGTCGAATGCATTCTACAAAGCTTATTGAATAAAATGAAAGTCAAACACAATCAAACAAAGCTATTTAAATCAAATGAAAGTCAAACACATTCAAACAAAGCTTTTTTAATCAAATGAAAATCAAATGCATTCAACAAAGCTAATTGAATCTAATGAAAGTCAAACACATTCAAACAAAGTTAATTGAATCAAATGAAAGTCAAACCAATTCAAACAAAGCTTTTCGAATCAAATGAAAGTCAAATGCATTCTATAAAATTAATTGAATCAAATGAAAGTCAAACACATTCAAACTAAGCTTTCTGAATTAAATGAAAGTCAAATGCATTAAACAAAGCTAATTTAATCAAAAAAAGTCAAATGCATTCTACAAAGCTAATTGAATCAAATGAAAGTCAAACACATTCAAACAAAGATAATTGAATCAAATGAAAGTCAAACACATTCAAACAAAGCTTTTTGAATTAAATTAAAGTCTAATGGATTCAACAAAGCTAATTGAATCAAATGAAAGTCAAATGCATTCTATAAAGCTAATTGAATCAAATGAAAGTCAAACACATTCAAATAGAGCTTTTTGAATCAAATGAAAGTCAAATGCATTCATCAAAGCTAATTGAATCGAATAAAGGTCAAACACATTCAAACAAACCTAATTGAATCAAATGGAAGTCAAATACATTCAAACAAAGCTCATTTAATCGAATGAAGGTCAAACACATTCAAACAAAGCTCATTGAATCAAATGAAAGTCAAAGACATTCAAACAAAGCTAATTGAATCAAATGAAAGTCAAAGACATTCAAACAAAGCTAATTCAATCAAATGAAAGTCAAAGACATTCAAACAAACCTAATTGAATCAAATGAAAGTGAAATACATTCAAACAGTGATTTTTGAATCAAAAGAAAGTCAAATGCATTCATCAAAGCTAATTGAATCGAATGAAAGTTAAACACATTCAAACAAACCTAATTGAATCAAATGAATGTCAAACATATTCAAATAAAGCTTTTTGAATCAAATTAAAGTCGAATGCATTCTACAAAGCTTATTGAATAAAATGAAAGTCAAACACAATCAAATAAAGCAATTTAAATCAAATGAAAGTCAAACACATTCAAACAAAGCTTTTTTAATCAAATGAAAATCAAATGCATTCAACAAAGCTAATTGAATCTAATGAAAGTCAAACACATTCAAACAAAGTTAATTGAATCAAATGAAAGTCAAACCAATTCAAACAAAGCTTTTCGAATCAAATGAAAGTCAAATGCATTCTATAAAATTAATTGAATCAAATGAAAGTCAAACACATTCAAACTAAGCTTTCTGAATTAAATGAAAGTCAAATGCATTAAACAAAGCTAATTTAATAAAAAAAAAGTCAAATGCATTCTACAAAGCTAATTGAATCAAATGAAAGTCAAACACATTCAAACAAAGATAATTGAATCAAATGAAAGTCAAACACATTCAAACAAAGCTTTTTGAATCAAATTAAAGTCTAATGCATTCAACAAAGCTAATTGAATCAAATGAAAGTCAAATGCATTCTATAAAGCTAATTGAATCAAATGAAAGTCAAACACATTCAAATAGAGCTTTTTGAATCAAATGAAAGTCAAATGCATTCATCAAAGCTAATTGAATCGAATGAAGGTCAAACACATTCAAACAAACCTAATTGAATCAAATGGAAGTCAAATACATTCAAACAAAGCTCATTGAATCGAATGAAGGTCAAACACATTCAAACAAAGCTCATTGAATCAAATGAAAGTCAAAGACATTCAAACAAAGCTAATTGAATCAAATGAAAGTCAAAGACATTCAAACAAAGCTAATTCAATCAAATGAAAGTCAAAGACATTCAAACAAACCTAATTGAATCAAATGAAAGTGAAATACATTCAAACAGTGATTTTTGAATCAAAAGAAAGTCAAATGCATTCATCAAAGCTAATTGAATCGAATGACAGTTAAACACATTCAAACAAACCTAATTGAATCAAATGAATGTCAAACATATTCAAATAAAGCTTTTTGAAATCAAATTAAAGTCGAATGCATTCTACAAAGCTTATTGAATAAAATGAAAGTCAAACACAATCAAACAAAGCTATTTAAATCAAATGAAAGTCAAACACATTCAAACAAAGCTTTTTTAATCAAATGAAAATCAAATGCATTCAACAAAGCTAATTGAATCTAATGAAAGTCAAACACATTCAAACAAAGTTAATTGAATCAAATGAAAGTCAAACCAATTCAAACAAAGCTTTTCGAATCAAATGAAAGTCAAATGCATTCTATAAAATTAATTGAATCAAATGAAAGTCAAACACATTCAAACTAAGCTTTCTGAATTAAATGAAAGTCAAATGCATTAAACAAAGCTAATTTAATCAAAAAAAGTCAAATGCATTCTACAAAGCTAATTGAATCAAATGAAAGTCAAACACATTCAAACAAAGATAATTGAATCAAATGAAAGTCAAACACATTCAAACAAAGCTTTTTGAATTAAATTAAAGTCTAATGGATTCAACAAAGCTAATTGAATCAAATGAAAGTCAAATGCATTCTATAAAGCTAATTGAATCAAATGAAAGTCAAACACATTCAAATAGAGCTTTTTGAATCAAATGAAAGTCAAATGCATTCATCAAAGCTAATTGAATCGAATAAAGGTCAAACACATTCAAACAAACCTAATTGAATCAAATGGAAGTCAAATACATTCAAACAAAGCTCATTTAATCGAATGAAGGTCAAACACATTCAAACAAAGCTCATTGAATCAAATGAAAGTCAAAGACATTCAAACAAAGCTAATTGAATCAAATGAAAGTCAAAGACATTCAAACAAAGCTAATTCAATCAAATGAAAGTCAAAGACATTCAAACAAACCTAATTGAATCAAATGAAAGTGAAATACATTCAAACAGTGATTTTTGAATCAAAAGAAAGTCAAATGCATTCATCAAAGCTAATTGAATCGAATGAAAGTTAAACACATTCCAACAAACCTAATTGAATCAAATGAATGTCAAACATATTCAAATAAAGCTTTTTGAATCAAATTAAAGTCGAATGCATTCTACAAAGCTTATTGAATTAAATGAAAGTCAAACACAATCAAACAAAGCTATTTAAATCAAATGAAAGTCAAACACATTCAAACAAAGCTTTTTGAATCAAATGAAATTCAAATGAATTCATTCAAGCTAATTAAATCAAATGAAAGTCAAACACATTCAAATAAATCTTTTTGAATCAAATTAAAGTCAAACACAATTAAAAAAAGCTATTTAAATCAAATGAAAGTCAAACACATTCAAATAAAGCTTTTTCAATCAAATGGAAGTCAAATGCATTCAAAAAAGCTAATTGAATCAAATGAAAGTCAAACACATTCATACAAAGTTAATTGAATCAAACGAAAGTCAAACTCATTCAAACAAAGCTAATTGAATCAAATGAAAGTCAAATGCATTCTATAAAGCTAATTGCATTAAATGAAAGTCAAACAAATTCAAACAAAGCTTTTTGAATCAAATGAAAGTCAAATGCATTCTATAAAATTAATTGAATCAAATGAAAGTCAAACACATTCAAACAAAGCTTTCTGAATTAAATGAAAGACAAATGCATTAAACAAAGCTAATTGAATCAAATGAAAGTCAAATGCATTCTACAAAGCTAATTGAATCGAATAAAAGTCAAACACATTCAAACAAAGCTTTATAAATCAAATGAAAGTCAAATGAATTCATTCAAGCTAATTAAATTTAATGAAAGTCAAACACATTCAAACAAAGCTTTTTGAATCAAATGAAAGTCAAACACATTCAAGCAAAGCTTTTTGATTAAAATTAAAGTCTAATGCATTCAACAAAGCTAATTTAATCTAACAAAAGTCAAATGCATTCTACAAAGCTAATTGAATCAAATGAAAGTCAAACACATTCAAGCAAAGCTAATTTATTCAAATGAAAGTCAAACATATTCAAACAAATCTTTTTGAATCAAATAAATTTCAAATGCATTCAATAAAGCTAATTGAATCAAATGAAATTCAAACATAGTCAACCAAAGCTTTTTAATTCAAATTAAAGTCTAATGCATTCAACAAAGCTAATTTAATCAATCAAAAGTCAAATGCATTCTACAGAGCTAATTGAATCAAACACATTCATATAGAGCTTTTTGAAACAAATAAAAGTCAAATGCATTCATCAAATCTAATAGAATCGAATGAAAGTCAAACACATTGAAACAAAACCTAATTGAATCTAATGAAAGTCAAACACATTCAAACAAACCTAATTGAATCAAATGAAAGTCAAACACATTCAAAAAGAACTTTTTGAATCAAATGAATGTCAAATGCATTCATCAAAGCTAATTGAATCGAATGAAAGTCAAACACATGAAAACAAACCTTATTAAATCAAACGAAAGTCAAACACATTCAAACAAAGCTTTTTGAATCAAATGAAAGTCAAATGAATTCATTCAAGCTAATTGAATCAAATTAAAGTCAAACACATTCAAAGAAAGCTTTTTGAATCAAATTAAAGTCTAATATATTCTACAAAACTAATTAAATCAAATGAAAGTCAAACACAATTAAACAAAGCTATTTAAATCAAATGAAAGTCAAACACATTCAAACAAAGCTTTTTGAATCAAATGAAAGTCAAACACATTCAAACAAAGCTTTTTGATTAAAATTAAAGTCTAATGCATTCAACAAAGCTAATTTAATCAAAGCTTATTGAATTAAATGAAAGTCAAACACAATCAAACAAAGCTATTTAAATCAAATGAAAGTCAAACACATTCAAACAAAGCTTTTTGAATCAAATGAAAGTCAAATGTATTCAGCAAAGCTTATTGAATTAAATGAAAGTCAAACACAATCAAACAAAGCTATTTAAATCAAATGAAAGTCAAACACATTCAAACGAAGCTTTTTGAATCAAATAAAAGTCAAATGCATTCATCAAAGCTAATTGAATCGAATGAAAGTCAAACACATTGAAACAAAACCTAATTGAATCTAATGAAAGTCAAACACATTCAAACAAACCTAATTGAATCAAATGAAAGTCAAACACATTCAAACAGAACTATTTGAATCAAATGAAAGTCAAATGCATTCATCAAAGCTACTTGAATCGAATGAAAGTCAAACACTTGAAAACAAACCTTATTGAATCAAACGAAAGTCAAACACATTCAAACAAAGCTTTTTGAATCAAATGAAAGTCAAATGAATTCATTCAAGCTAATTGAATCAAATTAAAGTCAAACACATTCAAATAAAGCTTTTTGAATCAAATTAAAGTCTAATACATTCTACAAACCTAATTAAATCAAATGAAAGTCAAACACAATTAATCAAATCTATTTAAATCAAATGAAAGTCAAACACTTTCAACAAAGTTAATTGAATCAAATGAAAGTCAAACATATTCAAACAAAGTTAATTGAGTCAAATGAAATTCAAACACATTCAAACAAAGCTTTTCGAATCAAATGAAAGTAAAATGCATTCTATAAAACTAATTGAAACAAATGAAAGTCAAACATATTCAAACAAAGCTTTCTAAATTAAATGAAATTCAAATGCATTAAACAAAGCTAATTGAATTAAATGAAATTCAAATGCATTCAAACAAAGCTAATTGAATCAAATGAAAGTCAAACACATTCAAAAAAAGCTTTTTAAATCAAATTAAAGTCTAATGCATTAAACATAGCTAATTGAATCAAATGAAAGTCAAACACATTCAAACAAAGCTAATTGAATCAAATGAAAGTCAAACACATTCAAAAAAAGCTTTTTAAATTAAATTAAAGTCTAATGCATTCAACAAAACTAATTGAATCAAATGAAAGTCAATAGCATTCTATAAAGCTAATTGAATCAAATGAAAGTCTAACACATTCAAACAGAGCTTTTTGAATCAAATGAAAGTCAAATGCATTCATCAAAGCTAATTGAATCGAATGAAAGTCAAACACATTCAAACAAACCTAATTGAATCAAATGAAAGTCAAACACATTCAAACAAAGCTTTTTGAATTAAATGAAAGTCAAATGCATTCAACAAAGCTAATTGCATCAAATGAAAGTCAAACACATTGAAATAAAGCTTTTTGAAACAAATTAAAGTCTAGTGCATTCTACATAGGTTATTAAAATAAAAGAAAGTCTAGTGCATTCTATAAAGTTAATTGAATCAAATTAAAGTCTAATGCAGTCAACAAAGCTAATTGAATCAAATTAAAGTCAAATGCGTTCTACAAAGCTAACTGAATCAACTGAAAGACAAACACATTCAAGCAAAGCTAATTGAATCAACTGAAATTCAAACACATTCAAACAAATCTTTTTGAATCAAATAAAAGTCAAATGCATTCAATAAAGCTAATTGAATCCAATGAAAGTCAAACACAGTCAACCAAAGCTTTTTGATTCAAATTAAAGTCTAATGCATTCAACAAAGCTTATTTAATAAAAAAAAAGTCAAATGCATTCTACAAAGCTAATTGAATCAAATGAAAGTCAAACACATTCAAACAAAGCTAATTGAATCAAATGAAATTTAAACACATTCAAACAAAGTTTTTGAATCAAATTAAGGTCTAATGCATTAAACAAAGTTAATTGAATCAAATGAAAGTCAAAAACATTCAAACAAAGATAATTGAATCAAATGAAAGTCAAACACATTCAAACAAAGGTTTTTTAATCAAATTAAAGTCTAATGCATTCAACAAAGCTAATTGAATCAAATGAAAGTCAAATGCATTCTATAAAGCTAATTGAATCAAATGAAAGTCAAACACTTTCTAACAGAGCTTTTTGAATCAAATGAAAGTCAAATGCATTCATCAAGGCTAATTGAATTGAATGAAAGGTCAGACACATTCAAACAAACCTAATTGAATCAAATGGAGGTCAAATACATTCAAACAAAGCTTTTTGAAACAAATGAAAGTCAAACACATTCAAACAAAGCTTTTTCAATCAAATGAAAGTCAAATGCATTTAAAAAAGCTAATTGAATCAAATGAAAGTCAAACACATTCAAACAAAGTTAATTGAATCAAATGAAAGTCAAACTCATTCAAACAAAGCTAATTGAATCAAATGAAAGTCAAATGCATTCTATAAAGCTAATTGCATTAAATGAAAGTCAAACACACATTAAATGCACTAGAAACCCTAGAGAGAGAAACCCTAGAGAGAGAAAGCTTCAATCCCTTCCATGGTGAACTGATTTTGTTGGTTTTTTTTCCCTAATCTGATCTCTATGGCAAGGAAAAAGAAGCAATCCACCCCAGCGCCATCCAAAGTTTCAAATGAATTAGTTGAGTCTTTGTTTGTTCCTCCCTCTGTTGGAGTTTCTTCTGTACTTGAGGTGTTTGATGAAGGTGATGAGCTTGTCACCCCTGCCCCTGGTTTAGTTCACCCTGCGGCGGGAATGGTCTCGAGAAGGGATGCTGAGATGTTAGCCCTTAATTTTGGTTCTATTGGCCCTAAAATCAATGGAACAGTTTCTTCTTCGATCACTGTTCCAATGCCTGTCCAAGCTTCAAGTTCCTCTGCTGTCCCAATTAATGACTCGGTGCCTCAATTTCCTGCCAATTCTGAGTATGAGTCTGAAGATATTACCAAAGATCAGTCTGCTAATCGTGATTTTAGTGGAAAATTGACGGCAAAAGGGTTTACCCTATCATTTGTGCCTCCGCAAATCAAAAATGGTAAGCCAATTGCTATCCTACCTAGTGCTGAAATTGAAGAAGGTACTAGAAAGTGGAGTCATGCTATAGTTTTATATGTTGTGGGTTACTATCCTACTATTGCTGCTGTCAAGAGATTTATTGTTAATGTCTGGAAAATTGATAACAATCCTGATGTTTTTTGGCATGATGAGGGATACTTCATAATCAATTTGCGTTCCTTAGACAACCTGAACTCGGTTATGTGTGAAGGTCCTCATATGTTCTTTGGGAAGCCTGCTATTGTTAAGCCCTGGTCTGATAAGTTTGATTTCAGCGCTGAGATTTTGCGTCTTGTTCCACTCTGGGTTAAACTACCTAATCTTCCCTTGAATTGCTGGGGTGCTGAAACTCTAAGTCGAATTGGTAGCACCCTTGGTGTCCCGATATGTGCTGATGAGTGCACATCAAGACAGTTAAGAGTGTCCTTTGCCAGATTGCTTGTTGAGATAGATATTACAAAACCTTTAGCTAAATCTGTGTGGGTGGAAAGTCCTACAGGAAATTTAGTGGAATTGAAGGTGATATATGAATGGACCCCCCCTTTTTGTTCTAAGTGCAATAAGGTTGGTCATGTATGCCCTGATCTGAAGCAACCTAGTTCTGGTATCCCTCAGAAGGTCTGGATACAGAAGGCTAAAGAACAAGGTAAGGCTCCTGCTCCTACTGCTGAGTGGCAGACTGTGAAGAAAAGAGGTGGTGTGACTACTTCTGCTGAGGTTTCTGATGGCCATCAAGTTCATACTCGGAATCAGTTTGCAGCCCTTCCTAATGAGTTGACTGCTGATATTACCCAAGGCGGGGGTGGGCCCCCTCCAGACCAATGATTGTCACAGTGTGGAATGTGAGGGGTCTTAATGACCCCTCAAAAGTAGCTGATGTGAATCAGTTGCTTAGTAGGTCTAAGGCCGATGTGGTTTGCTTGTTGGAAACTAAAGTTAAGAAACATAAATGTGCTATTCTACAAAGAAAAATTGGTTTTGGTTTGACTTGGATCTGTAATTATGATGCTTCTGACAAAGGCAGAATCTGGATAGGGTGGAAGGTTGATAAGGTTCATATTGATGTTCTTGCTATCCATGCTCAGTTTATGCACTGCTATATTTCAACTTCTGATCATAGCAGCTCTTTTGCTGTCACCTTTGTCTATGGCATGCACTGTATTCATGACAGGAAATGTATGTGGGATGGAATTAAGTCCCTCAACTCTAATGGCATGCCTTGGCTTTGCACTGGCGATTTTAACTCTATTCTTCATCATGATGACAGATTAAATGGTGCTCCTGACACTGATTATGAAACTCGGGATTTTAGGGATTTTATCGACTTTATGCATTTTGTTGAGATCAAGAGTATTGGGGCCCATTTCTCTTGGTCAAATAAAGCTCTAAGTGGCCCTCGTACCCTTACTCGTATTGATAGGGGTTTGGTTAATCTCGATTGGCTTTCTATGTACCCGAATGTTCAAGCCCATTACATGCCTCCGTCTCTTTCTGATCATTCCCCCCTTTTATATGAGGTTGGTACTGCTCTTCCTGGTAAAGGTACGCCCTTTAAATTTCTTAACTGTCTTATCATGCATCATGATTTTAACAGTATTGTTCAAGAAGTGTGGAGTAGAGGGGTGCCTGGTAATCCCATGGACAGAGTGTGGCATAAACTCAAGAGCCTTAAAGGTCCGCTTAAAAACCTTAATTGCAGTTCCTTCAGTAATATAGATCAAAGAATTGCTGAATGTTATTCTAGGCTTATTGATGTCCAGAATCATCTTGCTGTTAATCCTGCTTCTCCTGTTCTGGTGGAGCAAGAAAATGCTGCTATTGATAATCTTAGATATTGGAGATCTATCCAGGACAGTATTTTTAAACAGAAATCAAGGATTGATTGGATGACTAAAGGTGATTCCAATACTAAATTTTTCTTCTCTGTCATGAAGCACAGGCAGGCTAGGAACCGAATTGATTCAATTATGAATGATCACAATGTTTTGCTTAAGAAGCCTGTCGATGTTGAAAATGAGATTGTTTCTTTTTATAAAAAGTTGATGGGATCTTCTGCCCCTTCTCTATGTGCTGTTGATTTAGTAACTATGAGAGCTGGCAGTCAACTTTCCTTGAATGCTAGAGCCTTGCTTATTGCTCCTGTCACTAATGAGGAGGTTGATATGGCCATAAAAGGCATTGGTGATGATAAAGCGCCTGGGTTAGATGGTTACAATGCTAAATTTTTCAAGTACACTTGGGATTTTATCAGGCTGGATGTCTATGAGGCTGTCCATGACTTTTTCAATTCTGGGATAATGAATACTCATTGGAACCGAACTACTCTCACTCTGATTCCTAAGGTTCGGAACCCTTCGCATGTGAAGGATTTCAGACCTATTGCCTGTTGCACTGTTTTATATAAGATCGTCTCTAAGATCCTCACTTCTAGGCTTGCTAAAGTGGTTATGGAGGTTGTTAGTGATGCTCAAGCTGGGTTTATCCCGGGAAAACATATAGGTGATAATATTTTGCTTGCCATCGAGTTGATCAAAGGTTATAATCATAAGTTCCTTTCTCCTAGGTGTATGATCAAGGTTGACCTAAAGAAAGCGTATGATTCTATTGAGTGGAGTTTTTTAAAAACAGTCTTGGGTGAATTGGGTTTTCCTTCGGTTTTTGTGGGGTGGATTATGGGCTGCCTCAATTCTGTCTCCTTTTCTATTCTTATTAATGGCTCTCCCACTCTTCCTTTCAAGGCTAAGAAAGGATTAAGGCAGGGGGATCCTATGTCCCCTTTTCTTTTTGCTCTTGGTATGGAATACCTGTCTCGATGTTTGAAGGAGTTAAATGGCAACCCGGATTTCAACTTTCATCCTAGATGTGCTAAGCTCTCTTTGACCCATCTTATGTTTGCCGATGACTTGCTAATGTTTGCTAGAGCTGATGAGCTCTCTGTCATGCTCCTGTTTAACGCCTTCACTATGTTCTCTTTAGCTTCTGGTATTGAGGCTAATCTCAATAAGAGTGAAGTTTATTTTGGTGGCATCTCTGATAATGAGCAAGATGCTCTCCTTGATATCTTAGGCATGACTGCAGGCTCTTTGCCTTTTAAATATTTGTGGGTCCCGCTCTCTTCAAAAAAACTCACCATTCACCAATGCAAGCCCCTTGTCGAGAAAATCACTTGTAGGATTGAGGGTTGGGTTACCAGATTCCTTTCATATGCTGGTAGGCTTCAACTAATTAGAAGCGTCCTCTTTGGGGTGCAAACTTATTGGGCTCAGATTTTTGTTCTCCCCAAGAAAATTATTAATGAAATTGAGAGTAGATTTAAGGCTTTCTTATGGACTGGGACCTCCAATCCCTCGAAGAAAGCTCTGGTTGCCTGGAAAACAGTGTGTCTCCCTAGGTCTTGTGGGGGCTGGAACCTTATTGCTCTTCATAATTGGAACATAGCTGCTATTTGCAAAAATCTTTGGGATATCACTCATAAAGTTGATTCCATGTGGGTTAGATGGGTCCATATCTATTACTTCAAGGCTGCTGATTTTTGGCATGCTAGGATCCCTAACAAATGTTCTTGGAACCTGAAGAAAATCATGAAATGTAGAACTCTCATTGATGATCTTGGTGGCTGGAACCCTGTGTTAAAGAACAGTAAAGTCCAGATTAAGTTGATTTATAATAAAATCAGACATCAGGGTGTGAAGGTGCCTTGGAAAAGAATCATTTGTAATAATCATGCCACTCCCAGAAGTATTTTTATTCTTTGGTTAGCTACTTGGAACAGATTACTAACTAAAGATCGAATTCTCAGCTGGAATCCTAGTTGTGATCCCATCTGTTTTCTGTGTTTGCAAGATAATGAATCTGTCCAACACCTTTTCTTTTCTTGTAGTTACTCTTCTAGAATTTGGGAGAAACTCTTGCACCTTATGAAATGTTGTAGGCCTGCTACAGGGTTTACTCAGGAGCTCAATTGGATTGTTAAACATGCTAGGAAGCCTAACACTACTAGTAAATTGCTTCTCATGCTCTTTACTGAGACTGTCTATGCTATTTGGCTACAACGTAATAATGTCATGCACAATGGTGCCTGTGATCCTGCTGAGACTGTCACTCGTAACATAATTTTCAGAGTTGCCTGCAGATCCCAGGAACCTGAAAGAATTAAGCTCATTTCCTGATTTTTGCTTCTGCTGTGGTGGTTCTGTGCAGTGTTGCTGTGCAGGCTTGTTGCTGTTCTGACCAGTTGGTTGTTGCAGGTTCTGTCTTTCTGGTTAGGATCTGGTTTCGTTGGCTGTTATCTTCTGGTGCTAGTTATGGTGTGCTGCCCAGGTGCTACTGGGATGCTGCCAAGTCCCAGGGTGCTGCTCTTGAGATCGACTGATGTAGCTGGCTTGCTTGGCTAAGATCTGCTCTATTTGCTGTTTCTGTCACTACTGGCCTGCTGTTTGATGTTTTTTTTGGGTGCTGGTGTTGTTTCTGGGTGCTGTCTCTGGTTTCTCTTGAGCTGCTGTTCTTGGGATGCTGTTCCCATGCTGTTGTGCATTTGTCCCTGTTTTTTTCGTGTTTTTGTTTGGTTTGTCGTTGTCCTGTTCCTTTGGTTTGGGGTTTCCCTCCTAGAGGGTAGCTCTTTTCCTTTGAGTTCAGAAGAGCCGGGTTTTGGTCCCGGGCCCTTTGGAACCCTTCCTAGAAGGTGGCCTTTGGGTCTTGGTCCTAGGCTGGTGTTTGTGTGCCCGTTGGGGCTCTTGGTGTTTTGGAGTTTTGGTCTTCTGGCTCTTGTATTTCTGTCTGCTGCTTTGCAGCTTCCTTTTGGTAATAATATTCCCTATTTACCAAAAAAAAAAAAAAAAAAAAAAAAAAAAAAAAAAAGCTAATTGAATCAAAAGAAAGTCAAACACATTCAAACAAAGTTAATTGAATCAAATGAAAGTCAAACTCATTCAAACAAAGCTAATTGAATCAAATGAAAGTCAAATGCATTCTACAAAGCTAATTGAATCAAATGAAAGACAAACACATTCAAGCAAAGCTAATTGAATCAACTGAAATTCAAACACATTCAAACAAATCTTTTTGAATCAAATAAAAGTCAAATGCATTCAAAAAAGCTAATTGAATCAAATGAAAGTCAAACACATTCATACAAAGTTAATTGAATGAAATGAAAGTCAAACTCATTCAAACAAAGCTAATTGAATCAAATGAAAGTCAAATACATTCTATAAAGCTAATTGCATTAAATGAAAGTCAAACACATTCAAACATAGCTTTTTGAATCAAATGAAAGTCAAATGCATTCTATAAAATTAATTGAATCAAATGAAAGTCAAACACATTCAAACAAAGATTTTTGAATTAAATGAAAGACAAATGCATTAAACAAAGCTAATTGAATCAAATGAAAGTCAAATGCATTCTACAAAGCTAATTGAATCAAATGAAAGTCAAACACAATCAAACAAAGCAATTTAAATCAAATGAAAGTCAAACACATTCAAACAAAGCTTTTTAAATCAAATGAAAATCAAGTGCATTCAACAAAGCTAATTAAATCTAATAAAAGTCAAACACATTCAAACAAAGTTAATTGAATCAAATGAAAGTCAAACACATTCAAACAAAGCTTTTCGAATCAAATGAAAGTCAAATGCATTCTATAAAACTAATTGAATCAAATGAAAGTCTAACACATTCAAACAAAGCTTTCTAATTTAAATGAAAGTCAAATGCTTTAAACAAAGCTAATTGAATCAAATGAAAGTCAAATGCATCCTACAAAGCTATTAGAATAACATGAAAAACAAACATATTCAAGCAAAGCTTATTGAATCAAATGATAGTCAAACACATTCAAACAAAGCTCATTGAATCAAATGAAAGTCAAAGACATTCTAACAAAGCTAATTGAATCAAATGAAAGTCAAAGACATTCAAACAAAGCTAATTCAATCAAATGAAAGTCAAAGACATTCAAACAAAGCTAATTGAATCAAATGAAAGTGAAATACATTCAAACAGAGATTTTTGAATCAAAAGAAAGTCAAATGCATTCATCAAAGCTAATTGAATCGAATGAAAGTTAAACACATTCAAACAAACCTAATTGAATCAAATGAATGTCAAACATATTCAAATAAAGCTTTTTGAATGAAATTAAAGTCGAATGCATTCTACAAAGCTTATTGAATTAAATGAAAGTCAAACACAATCAAACAAAGCTATTTAAATCAAATGAAAGTCAAACACATTCAAACAAAGCTTTTTGAATCAAATGAAAATCAAATGCATTCAAAAAAGCTAATTGAATCAAATGAAAGTCAAACACATTCATACAAAGTTAATTGAATCAAATGAAAGTCAAACTCATTCAAACAAAGCTTTTCGAATCAAATGAAAGTCAAATGCATTCTATAAAACTAATTGAATCAAATGAAAGTCTAACACATTCAAACAAAGCTTTCTGAATTAAATGAAAGTCAAATGCATTAAACAAAGCTAATTGAATCAAATGAAAGTCAAATGCATTCTACAAATCTATTCGAATCAAATGAAAAACAAACATAATTAAGAAACATATTAAATCAAATGATAGTCAAACACATTCAAACAAAGCTCATTGAATCAAATGAAAGTCAAAGACATTCTAACAAAGCTAATTGAATCAAATGAAAGTCAAAGACATTCAAACAAAGCTAATTCAATCAAATGAAAGTCAAAGACATTCAAACAAACCTAATTGAATCAAATGAAAGTGAAATACATTCAAACAGAGGTTTTTGAATCAAAAGAAAGTCAAATGCATTCATCAAAGCTAATTGAATCGAATGAAAGTTAAACACATTCAAACAAACCTAATTGAATCAAATGAATGTGAAACATATTCAAATAAAGCTTTTTGAATCAAATTAAAGTCGAATACATTCTACAAAGCTTATTGAATTAAATGAAAGTCAAACACAATCAAACAAAGCTATTTAAATCAAATGAAAGTCAAACACATTCAAACAAAGCTTTTTGAATCAAATGAAAATCAAATGCATTCAAAAAAGCTAATTGAATCAAATGAAAGTCAAACACATTCATACAAAGTTAATTGAATCAAATGAAAGTCAAACTCATTCAAACAAAGCTAATTAAATCAAATGAAAGTCAAATGCATTCTATAAAGCTAATTGCATTAAATGAAAGTCAAACACATTCAAACAAAGCTTTTTGAATCAAATGAAAGTCAAATGCATTCTATAAAATTAATTGAATCAAATGAAAGTCAAACAGATTCAAACAAAACTTTCTGAATTAAATGAAAGACAAATGCATTAAACAAAGCTAATTGAATCAAATGAAAGTCAAATGCATTCTACAAAGCTAATTGAATCAAATGAAAGTCAAACACATTCAAACAAAGCTTTTTAAATCAAATGAAAATCAAGTGCATTCAACAAAGCTAATTAAATCTAATAAAACTCAAACACATTCAAACAAAGTTAATTGAATCAAATGAAAGTCAAACACATTCAAACAAAGCTTTTTTAATCAAATGAAAATCAAATGCATTCAACAAAGCTAATTGAATCTAATGAAAGTCAAACACATTCAAACAAAGTTAATTGAATCAAATGAAAGTCAAACCAATTCAAACAAAGCTTTTCGAATCAAATGAAAGTCAAATGCATTCTATAAAATTAATTGAATCAAATGAAAGTCAAACACATTCAAACTAAGCTTTCTGAATTAAATGAAAGTCAAATGCATTAAACAAAGCTAATTGAATCAAATGAAAGTCAAATGCATTCTACAAAGCTAATTGAATCAAATGAAAGTCAAACACAATCAAACAAAGCTATTTAAATCAAATGAAAGTCAAACACATTCAAACAAAGCTTTTTAAATTAAATGAAAATCAAGTGCATTCAACAAAGCTAATTAAATCTAATAAAAGTCAAACACATTCAAACAAAGTTAATTGAATCAAATGAAAGTCAAACACATTCAAACAAATCTTTTCGAATCAAATGAAAGTCAAATGCATTCTATAAAACTAATTGAATCAAATGAAAGTCTAACACATTCAAACAAAGCTTTCTGAATTAAATGAAAGTCAAAGGACTATTGGTGTTGGTTCTATGCCCTGGTTATGTACAGGGGACTTTAACTCTGTGTTGCAGGATGGTGATAGAATAAATGGGAGTGAGATTACTGACTATGAAATTAGGGATTTCAGATGCCTTGTTGAAGATTTGAATCTTATTGAGATAAAGAGTAAAGGGGCTTTTTATTCTTGGTCAAATAAAGCTCACAGTGGCCCTAGAACTCAAACTAGGATAGACAGGGGGCTTGTCAACTTGGAATGGCTTATCCAGTTTCCTAGTGTTGAAGCTGTTTACCTCCCTCCCTCTCTGTCTGATCATACTCCTTTGCTCTATGAAATTTTCACCCCTGTACCTGGGAAAGGAAGACCTTTCAGGTTTTTGAACCATCTTACCACTCACCCTGACTTTTTGAACATTGTTCATGATGTCTGGAGTGTAGGGATACCAGGTAATCCCATGGGTAGAGTTTGGAAGAAGTTGAAGACCTTGAAAGCTTCTCTAAAAGGGCTTAATACTAGATCCTTTAGCAATATAGATGACAGAGTTAACCTAGCTCAGAGCTCTCTCTTGGACATTCAGGTGCAAATGTCTGCCCATCCTCATCATTCTGAGTTGGTTGATCAGGAAGCTAGTGCTATCCAGCAACTGAAATATTGGAGATCTATTCAAGAGAGCATCTATAGACAGAAATCAAGAATTGACTGGGTTAGGCTTGGTGATGCTAACACTAAGTTTTTCTTCTCTATGATGAAACACAGGCATTCTAGAAACAGAATTGATTCTGTGATGACTGATCAGCAGGTATTGTTAAAGGCTCCTGATGATGTTGAGAGAGAAATTGTGAGCTTCTATAAGAATCTAATGGGATCCAGTTCTCCTTCTCTGGTTGCTGTTGATCTATTAACTATGAGATCTGGTAATCAGCTCTCTATGGTTTCTCAAAATCTGCTGATTGTCCCTATTACTGTGACTGAGATTGACAGTGCTATTAAAAGTATCTCTGATGATAAAGCTCCAGGTATTGATGGTTATAACTCGAGATTTTTTAAATCTACTTGGGAGATTGTTAAATTGGATATTTATCAAGCTGTGTTTCATTTTTTTGATACTGGAATCATGAGCTCACAGTGGAACTGTACTACCTTGACTCTAGTTCCTAAAGTTCAAGCTCCAACTTATGCTAGTGATTTTAGGCCTATTGCTTGCTGTACAGTGTTATATAAAATCATTTCAAAAATCATCACAGCTAGGCTTGCTCTTGTCATAGGGGAGGTTATTGATGAGGCTCAAGCTGGGTTTATCCCTGGGAAGCATATAGGGGACAACATCTTATTGGCTACTGAGCTTATAAAGGGGTATACTCATAAGTATATAACTCCTAGGTGTATGATCAAGGTTGATTTGAAAAAGGCCTATGACTCCATTGAATGGAGTTTTCTTAAGGCTGTAATGTGTGAGCTTGGCTTTCCTTCTGTGTTCATTGATTGGACTATGGGTTGTCTTACTTCTGTTTCTTTCTCTGTGTTGATTAATGGCATCCCAAGCCCCCCCTTTATTGCTAAGAAAGGGTTAAGGCAAGGAGACCCTATGTCCCCTTTTCTCTTTGCAATAGGCATGGAATATTTGTCTAGGTGTTTATGTGAGCTTGGGAAGGTTCCTGATTTTAATTATCATCCTAGGTGTGAAAGGTTGGCTATCACTCATCTCATGTTTGCTGATGATCTCCTTATGTTCTCAAGGGCTGACAATTGTTCTGTTAAGCTTCTCTTCTGTGCTTTTCAGAAGTTCTCACAGGCTTCTGGGTTAGTTGCTAATCTTTCTAAGAGTGAGGTGTACTTTGGGGGGATCACTCAAGCAGAGCAAGATTCCTTTCTCAGTGAGCTTGGTATGGGTACTGGTACTATCCCCTTTAATTATCTTGGGGTTCCTTTATCTTCAAAGAAATTAACAATTCAACAATGCAAGCCTCTTGTTAACAAGATCACTAGTAGAATTGAGAGTTGGACTGTAAGGTTTCTTTCTTATGCTGGGAGACTTCAGTTGATTAAGAGTGTGCTGTTTGGGATCCAAACTTACTGGGCTCAAATTTTTGTTCTGCCTAAGAAAATTATTAAGGAGATTGAAAGTAGGTTCAAAGCCTTCTTATGGACAGGGAAAGCTAATCCCACTAAGAGAGCTCTTGTGGCCTGGAAAACCATCTGTCTGCCCAAGTCTTGTGGGGGATGGAATATAATTGATCTGCATCTCTGGAACATGGTTGCAATCTGTAAGCTTCTGTGGGATATCACTCATAAAGCTGATTCACTATGGGTCAAATGGCTACATGTGTATTATTTCAGGACTACTGAATTCTGGAATGCTAGAATTCCTAACAAAAGTTCCTGGGTTTTGAGGAAAATTATGAAATATAGAGATTTGGTTGATAGTTTGGGAGGCTGGAGTACTCTGGTTACTAATAACAGGGTCCAAATCAAAAAAGGATATAATAAGCTGAGAACTCAGGCTGCTAAGGTCCCTTGGAAAAGAATTATATGCAACAACAGTGCTTCCCCTAGGAGTATTTTTGTTCTGTGGCTTGCAAACTGGAACAGATTACTCACTAAGGATAGAATTCTTCTCTGGAATCAAAACTGTGATCCTATTTGCTTCTTATGTTTGCAGGGGAATGAAAGTGTACAACACTTATTCTTTCTGTGTAGTTACTCTAGCAGGATCTGGTCAAAGGTGCTTCATCTGCTTAATTGTAGAAAACCAGTCCAAGGTTTTAATCAGGAGCTTGACTGGGCTATGAAAAGGAGCAGAAGGACTGACTCGACCAGTAGACTGTTTTTGATGTGCTTAGCAGAAGCTGTATATTGTATCTGGATTCAGAGGAACAATGTCCTTTTTAATGGGTGTTGTGAATCTGCTGATGCTGTTTTTAGGCAAGTGGTGTATAAGGTGGCTTGCAGGTGTAAAGATGAGGATAGAAAGAAGCTTTGCTGGGTGTAATATGGCTGGTTCTGTTCCTTTTCTGTCTGTGGTTCTGCAGCCTGCTTTGCTCTTTTTCCTGTTCTGGTTCAAGTCTGGGTGAATTACCCCCATTCCTTGTTCTGGTTCAATGCTCCTGTCCCCTGCTCTGCTGATACAGTTTTCAGGGAAGTTATCAGGGGTCCTTGCAGGTGCTGAAATTTTAGCTGACAGTTAGGCTTTGTTCACTGTGCCTTCTCAATTAGGCACTGTGCTGTTCTGGCTCTGCTGGTCTGCTATTGTTATAGGGCATCGGTTTTGGGCTGTTTCTGGGTACTGGGTACTGTTCTTCCCTAGGTATATGTTGAGCTGTTTCTTGGGGTGGTTGGGTTATGATGTACTGTTTGTCTTACTCCTGTGTTTTGGAGTTTTGTCTATGTGCTTGTATTGCTATGCTGCTTTGCAGCTCCTTTTGGTATTAAAATTTATTTACCAAAAAAAAAATTAATTGAATCAAATGAAAGTCAAACACATTCAAACTAAGCTTTCTGAATTAAATGAAAGTCAAATGCATTAAACAAAGCTAATTGAATCAAATGAAAGTCAAATGCATTCTACAAAGCTAATTGAATCAAATGAAAGTCAAACACAATCAAACAAAGCTTTTTAAATCAAATGAAAGTCAAACACATTCAAACAAAGCTTTTTAAATTAAATGAAAATCAAGTGCATTCAACAAAGCTAATTAAATCTAATAAAAGTCAAACACATTCAAACAAAGTTAATTGAATCAAATGAAAGTCAAACACATTCAAACAAATCTTTTCGAATCAAATGAAAGTCAAATGCATTCTATAAAACTAATTGAATCAAATGAAAGTCTAACACATTCAAACAAAGCTTTCTGATTTAAATGAAAGTCAAATGCTTTAAACAAAGCTAATTGAATCAAATGAAAGTCAAATGCATTCTACAAAGCTAATTGAATCAAATGAAAGTCAAACACAATCAAACAAAGCTTTTTAAATCAAATGAAAGTCAAACACATTCAAACAAAGCTTTTTAAATTAAATGAAAATCAAGTGCATTCAACAAAGCTAATTAAATCTAATAAAAGTCAAACACATTCAAACAAAGTTAATTGAATCAAATGAAAGTCAAACACATTCAAACAAATCTTTTCGAATCAAATGAAAGTCAAATGCATTCTATAAAACTAATTGAATCAAATGAAAGTCTAACACATTCAAACAAAGCTTTCTGAATTAAATGAAAGTCAAATGCATTCTATAAAATTAATTGAATCAAATGAAAGTCAAACACATTCAAACTAAGCTTTCTGAATTAAATGAAAGTCAAATGCATTAAACAAAGCTAATTGAATCAAATGAAAGTCAAATGCATTCTACAAAGCTAATTGAATCAAATGAAAGTCAAACACAATCAAACAAAGCTTTTTAAATCAAATGAAAGTCAAACACATTCAAACAAAGCTTTTTAAATTAAATGAAAATCAAGTGCATTCAACAAAGCTAATTAAATCTAATAAAAGTCAAACACATTCAAACAAAGTTAATTGAATCAAATGAAAGTCAAACACATTCAAACAAATCTTTTCGAATCAAATGAAAGTCAAATGCATTCTATAAAACTAATTGAATCAAATGAAAGTCTAACACATTCAAACAAAGCTTTCTGATTTAAATGAAAGTCAAATGCTTTAAACAAAGCTAATTGAATCAAATGAAAGTCAAATGCATTCTACAAAGCTAATTGAATCAAATGAAAGTCAAACACAATCAAACAAAGCTTTTTAAATCAAATGAAAGTCAAACACATTCAAACAAAGCTTTTTAAATTAAATGAAAATCAAGTGCATTCAACAAAGCTAATTAAATCTAATAAAAGTCAAACACATTCAAACAAAGTTAATTGAATCAAATGAAAGTCAAACACATTCAAACAAATCTTTTCGAATCAAATGAAAGTCAAATGCATTCTATAAAACTAATTGAATCAAATGAAAGTCTAACACATTCAAACAAAGCTTTCTGATTTAAATGAAAGTCAAATGCTTTAAACAAAGCTAATTGAATCAAATGAAAGTCAAATGCATTCTACAAAGCTATTAGAATCACATGAAAAACAAACATATTCAAGCAAAGCTTATTGAATCAAATGATAGTCAAACACATTCAAACAAAGCTCATTGAATCAAATGAAAGTCAAAGACATTCAAACAAAGCTAATTGAATCAAATGAAAGTCAAAGACATTCAAACAAAGCTAATTCAATCAAATGAAAGTCAAAGACATTCAAACAAACCTAATTGAATCAAATGAAAGTGAAATACATTCAAACAGAGATTTTTGAATCAAAAGAAAGTCAAATGCATTCATCAAAGCTAATTGAATCGAATGAAAGTTAAACACATTCAAACAAACCTAATTGAATCAAATGAATGTCAAACATATTCAAATAAAGCTTTTTGAATGAAATTAAAGTCGAATGCATTCTACAAAGCTTATTGAATTAAATGAAAGTCAAACACAATCAAACAAACCTATTTAAATCAAATTAAAGTCAAACACATTCAAACAAAGCTTTTTTAATCAAATGAAAATCAAATGCATTCAACAAAGCTAATTGAATCTAATGAAAGTCAAACACATTCAAACAAAGTTAATTGAATCAAATGAAAGTCAAACCAATTGAAACAAAGCTTTTCGAATCAAATGAAAGTCAAATGCATTCTATAAAATTAATTGAATCAAATGAAAGTCAAACACATTCAAACTAAGCTTTCAGAATTAAATGAAAGTCAAATGCATTAAACAAAGCTAATTGAATCAAATGAAAGTCAAATGCATTCTACAAAGCTAATTGAATCAAATGAAAGTCAAACACAATCAATTAAAGCTTTTTAAATCAAATGAAAGTCAAACACATTCAAACAAAGCTTTTTAAATTAAATGAAAATCAAGTGCATTCAACAAAGCTAATTAAATCTAATAAAAGTCAAACACATTCAAACAAAGTTAATTGAATCAAATGAAAGTCAAACACATTCAAACAAATCTTTTCGAATCAAATGAAAGTCAAATGCATTCTATAAAACTAATTGAATCAAATGAAAGTCTAACACATTCAAACAAAGCTTTCTGATTTAAATGAAAGTCAAATGCTTTAAATAAAGCTAATTGAATCAAATGAAAGTCAAATGCATTCTACAAAGCTATTAGAATCACATGAAAAACAAACATATTCAAGCAAAGCTTATTGAATCAAATGATAGTCAAACACATTCAAACAAAGCTCATTGAATCAAATGAAAGTCAAAGACATTCAAACAAAGCTAATTGAATCAAATGAAAGTCAAAGACATTCAAACAAAGCTAATTCAATCAAATGAAAGTCAAAGACATTCAAACAAACCTAATTGAATCAAATGAAAGTGAAATACATTCAAACAGAGATTTTTGAATCAAAAGAAAGTCAAATGCATTCTTCAAAGCTAATTGAATCGAATGAAAGTTAAACACATTCAAACAAACCTAATTGAATCAAATGAATGTCAAACATATTCAAATAAAGCTTTTTGAATGAAATTAAAGTCGAATGCATTCTACAAAGCTTATTGAATTAAATGAAAGTCAAACACAATCAAACAAACCTATTTAAATCAAATTAAAGTCAAACACATTCAAACAAAGCTTTTTTAATCAAATGAAAATCAAATGCATTCAACAAAGCTAATTGAATCTAATGAAAGTCAAACACATTCAAACAAAGTTAATTGAATCAAATGAAAGTCAAACCAATTCAAACAAAGCTTTTCGAATCAAATGAAAGTCAAATGCATTCTATAAAATTAATTGAATCAAATGAAAGTCAAACACATTCAAACTAAGCTTTCTGAATTAAATGAAAGTCAAATGCATTAAACAAAGCTAATTGAATCAAATGAAAGTCAAATGCATTCTACAAAGCTAATTGAATCAAATGAAAGTCAAACACAATCAAACAAAGCTTTTTAAATCAAATGAAAGTCAAACACATTCAAACAAAGCTTTTTAAATTAAATGAAAATCAAGTGCATTCAACAAAGCTAATTAAATCTAATAAAAGTCAAACACATTCAAACAAAGTTAATTGAATCAAATGAAAGTCAAACACATTCAAACAAATCTTTTCGAATCAAATGAAAGTCAAATGCATTCTATAAAACTAATTGAATCAAATGAAAGTCTAACACATTCAAACAAGGCTTTCTGATTTAAATGAAAGTCAAATGCTTTAAACGAAGCTAATTGAATCAAATGAAAGTCAAATGCATTCTACAAAGCTATTAGAATCACATGAAAAACAAACATATTCAAGCTAAGCTTATTGAATCAAATGATAGTCAAACACATTCAAACAAAGCTCATTGAATCAAATGAAAGTCAAAGACATTCAAACAAAGCTAATTGAATCAAATGAAAGTCAAAGACATTCAAACAAAGCTAATTCAATCAAATGAAAGTCAAAGACATTCAAACAAACCTAATTGAATCAAATGAAAGTGAAATACATTCAAACAGAGATTTTTGAATCAAAAGAAAGTCAAATGCATTCATCAAAGCTAATTGAATCGAATGAAAGTTAAACACATTCAAACAAACCTAATTGAATCAAATGAATGTCAAACATATTCAAATAAAGCTTTTTGAATGAAATTAAAGTCAAATGCATTCTACAAAGCTTATTGAATTAATTGAAAGTCAAACACAATCAAACAAACCTATTTAAATCAAATTAAAGTCAAACACATTCAAACAAAGCTTTTTTAATCAAATGAAAATCAAATGCATTCAACAAAGCTAATTGAATCTAATGAAAGTCAAACACATTCAAACAAAGTTAATTGAATCAAATGAAAGTCAAACCAATTCAAACAAAGCTTTTCGAATCAAATGAAAGTCAAATGCATTCTATAAAATTAATTGAATCAAATGAAAGTCAAACACATTCAAACTAAGCTTTCTGAATTAAATGAAAGTCAAATGCATTAAACAAAGCTAATTGAATCAAATGAAAGTCAAATGCATTCTACAAAGCTAATTGAATCAAATGAAAGTCAAACACAATCAAACAAAGCTATTTAAATCAAATGAAAGTCAAACACATTCAAACAAAGCTTTTTAAATTAAATGAAAATCAAGTGCATTCAACAAAGCTAATTAAATCTAATAAAAGTCAAACACATTCAAACAAAGTTAATTGAATCAAATGAAAGTCAAACACATTCAAACAAATCTTTTCGAATCAAATGAAAGTCAAATGCATTCTATAAAACTAATTGAATCAAATGAAAGTCTAACACATTCAAACAAAGCTTTCTGAATTAAATGAAAGTCAAATGCATTCTATAAAATTAATTGAATCAAATGAAAGTCAAACACATTAAAACTAAGCATTCTGAATTAAATGAAAGTCAAATGCATTAAACAAATCTAATTGAATCAAATGAAAGTCAAATGCATTCTACAAAGCTAATTGAATCAAATGAAAGTCAAACACAATCAAACAAAGCTATTTAAATCAAATGAAAGTCAAACACATTCAAACAAAGCTTTTTAAATCAAATGAAAATCAAGTGCATTCAACAAAGCTAATTAAATCTAATAAAAGTCAAACACATTCAAACAAAGTTAATTGAATCAAATGAAAGTCAAACACATTCAAACAAAGCTTTTTTAATCAAATGAAAATCAAATGCATTCAACAAAGCTAATTGAATCTAATGAAAGTCAAACACATTCAAACAAAGTTAATTGAATCAAATGAAAGTCAAACCAATTCAAACAAAGCTTTTCGAATCAAATGAAAGTCAAATGCATTCTATAAAATTAATTGAATCAAATGAAAGTCAAACACATTCAAACTAAGCTTTCTGAATTAAATGAAAGTCAAATGCATTAAACAAAGCTAATTGAATCAAATGAAAGTCAAATGCATTCTACAAAGCTAATTGAATCAAATGAAAGTCAAACACAATCAAACAAAGCTATTTAAATCAAATGAAAGTCAAACACATTCAAACAAAGCTTTTTAAATCAAATGAAAATCAAGTGCATTCTTTTTTTTTTTTTTTTTTTTTTTTTTGGTAAATAAGAGATTTTATTATCACCAAAGAAACGTTCAAAAGAAACGATACAAAATACAAAAAGTAACCTTCAAACTACACAAGCCCCTAAGGGCCCACAAACCACTCTCATCTAGAAAAAACAGACCCTAAACCAGCCTTAAATGTTAAGGCACCTTCTAGGAAGGGTACTTAACAAAAGACCAGAACACGATACAAAACTCAACATTACAAAACAGCCAAAAGAACTTAAGAAGGCAAGCTGTTCCTCAGATTTACAAGCCACTGGCAGTGCTTTCTCTTCCATTTGCAACTAATCATTTGCTGAGAACGCACTACTACTGCTAAACAAATCCTGTAACATAGAGCATCAGGAGCTTGTACAGCATGATTCCACAAAGCAAAATTTCTGGCAGACCACAGATAATACACAAGAGCTGCAAGACTAGTAAAACCAACTCTTCTACAAATTGGATCTTTAAAAACTCTCTTCCACTGTTTCCAGGTGTTCAAGATATTAAAGTGAGTTTCTTGAATCCCAAGCCAGTCACCTATCTTAGACAAACATCTTCTGCTATAAATGCAGTCAAAAAACAAATGCTGATGACTTTCAGTGTCAGCCCCACATAGTAAGCATCTATCAGTGTCACTGATTCCATGCCTAATCAGTATATCCCTGGTTCTTAGCTTACTCAGGGCTGCAAGCCAGGCTATGAAGGAAGTCTTAGGTATATTATACCGATTCCACACCCATACTGTCCAGTCCACCTTTGCCTCACCAGTCTTTAACCATTTATAGACAGAAGCTATAGAATAGGATTGCTCAGTCCACTTCTCATCACTGAACCCCTGCTGAAGAGCATCCTTGACCTTGCAAATCTTCTTCCAAGCCCACCCATCAGCTTTCTTAGGCACATAAGCCCACCAATTCTGAGCTTTAACATATACATTATGGACCCACTTAACCCAGAGAGAGTCTTTCTTCTTAGCAATTTGCCAAACATACTTACCAAGAGCTGCCTTGTTCCATTCTTCACAGTCCCTAATACCCAACCCACCAACCTTCCTATCCTTACAAATCCAGGACCAGGCTATAGGAGGAGTTTTAGAGAGAACAGCAGACCCACACCACAAGAAGGCTCTACACAGCTGGTTTATCCTTTGAATGACAGTCTTAGGCAGAAGCACACACTGAGCCCAGTAAGAATGCAAGCTAATCAGAACTGAATTAATCAAAACCACTCTAGCTGCATAAGACAAATTCCTACTTGCCCAACACATAAGTCTTTGCAGCATTTTATCTATTAGCACATCAAAATCACTAGTTTTCAACAAAGCTAATTGAATCAAATGAAAGTCAAATGCATTCGAGATCCCCAACGAGTATCACAAGGTCTATATAAGCCGAAAAAAGCTATTTGAATCAATTCAAGGGTTTTGTTTCTAGAGAGAGAAACTCTTGCTTCTCTCTAACCCTTTGTAGAAGGATTCGGTGGTTGCCTTCATCGGATTCGTTCTTCAAAGGGTTAGATCGGGAAGCAGGTTTCTTGTTCTTCATTTCCCCAAAATTCAAACCCTATGGGCTGTTGGAACTCGGTCTGTTCTTCGAACTTTGCTCAAGATTGAAGAAGGGTTCGGTGTTCCGGTGGTTGTGTTGGGCGAATCGGTGGCTGGAAGGTGTTGCGAGTCTAATCGGATCCCTTCTTCGATTTTCTGGGTTCCTCGCTCAAGATTGAAGAAGGGTCTGAGTTTTGTTGTTCCGGCGGCTATTTTGGTTGAATCGGCTGCTGGGTGGTGTTTCGAGCCTATTCTTTTGCCTAGCAGCCGGAATTAAAAGCGTCAATTTTTCTTCGTTGGGCTGTTTTGGGTTTTTGGGGCTTTGATTTTCCAAATCAAACCCTCGATTTTCTGGGGTTTTGTTCAACGATTGTTGGCGGTTTTGTTCTAGTTCGCTGGTGGCTGGGTTTCTTTTTTATCCCTTTTGCTGGTGTCGAAGCTAGTTTTGTTGGTTCAGGGTGCGTTTTGATGTGGTCGACGGGTGGTTTGCTGGTCGTCTTTGCTCTGGTTTCTCCCCCTGTTTGGTGTTCTTTTCTGGGTTCTTCGTTCTCCGGGGTCTGGTGCTTGCGGGTTGCTGCTTAGGTTGATGGAAGCTCCCTTGGTTTGTTGGGGTGTTGCTATGGTGTTTGTGGCAGCTCCCCTGAATTGTAGACTCGTAGATGTTGAGGTTTTTTCCTGATGTTCTTCAATTGTAAAAGGAAGGTTGAATATTTCTTGTTTGCCTCCCTTTTGCTATCTTTGTTAAAATGGGAATTGCTTTTTTTTGTTGTAACTACTATCTAGATGTATTGTGTTACTTTTTTCAGCTTAGGCTTCCTAGTGAATGTGTTGTTGGGTGATGGTTTATGGTAGCGATCCTTTATCCTGTTTTGTATTGTATGCTTGCCGTGCTATTGTCCTAGCAGGCTGGTTTCTGGGTTGTTATTTAGCTGTGATATTATGATTATGTCTATTGATGGTGGATAGTTTCTTTCTTTTGGAGGTCGGTTGTCATGGTTAAGTCTAGGTCTTGTTAGCTTGCTTGGTGTGTAGTGGGTTGAGGCCTGTTTTTAGTGCTGTCTCCTAGCATGAGGTGCTAGTTGATGGCCTGGTTTGTATGGTTGGTGCTTCTCCTATTACTACCTTGTTTGCTTCTGTCTGGACTTCTTTGTATGCCTCTTCTTTTGTGGTAGTTGGTGACCTTTCTTTTCCTCGGCATCTTATGCTTTTCTGCTTTGCTTGTACCCTTATGTTTGTGATGCTGGTTGATGGTTCATGGCTACGATCCTTTGTCCTGGTTTGTATTGCATGTATGCTATTGTTCTGTCCTGGAATGCTGACTTCGGGATTATTACCAAGTTGATTTTATGGTGATGCTGGTGGAAGGTGTTTTTCTGTGTTTTATTTGGTGGAGGTTGGCTGTCATGGTTGAGTCTTGGTCTTTTTAGCTTGCCTGGTATGTAGTGGGATGAAGCCGTTTTTTAGTGCTGTCTCCTAGCATGAGGTGCTAGTTGATGGCTTGGATTGTATGGTGGGTGGTATCCTTCTTTCTACCTTGGTTCTTGCTATTGTCCAAGCTCCTTCTTTTGCCTCTTTTGTTATGGTGGTTGTTGATCTACCTCTATCTTGGCATCTTCTGCTATTATGTTTTACTTGAGCCTCCTTGTGTTTGTGCTGCTGGCTGATGGTTCATGGCTACGATCTTTTGTTCTGGTTTGTACTGCATGTATGCTATTGTTCTATCATGGCAGGATGACTATGGAGTGTTATCAAGCTGTTTTATGGTGATGCTGGTGGTGGTGTATTCTCTGTCGTTGTTTTGGTGTGGTGGAAGTTGGTTGTTATGGGTGAGTCTTGGGTATTCTAGCTTGCTTGGAGTGTAGTAAGTTGAGGCCCTATTTTTAGTGCTGTCTCCTAGTATGAGGTGCTAGTTGGTGGCCTGGATTGTAAGGTGGGTGATATTCCTATTGCTACCTTGTTTGCTGGTTCTTCCAGGACTCCCTCTTTTGCCTCTTCCGTTGTGGTATCTGTTGATCTTCTTTATCGTTAATCCTGTGCTTCTCTGTCTTGCTTGAGCTTCCTTATGTTTGTGCTGCTGGTTGATGGTTCTTGGCTGCGATCTTTTGTCCTGGATTGTACTGCATGCATGCTGTTGTTCTGTCCTGGTAGGCTGACTGTGGGATTGTTATCAAGCTACGTTTTTTATGATGATGCTGGCGGATGGTGTATGCTTTCAAGCTAAGCTAATGCTTTTTTATACTCACCTTATTTGTTATCTTTGGATGTTTGGGTTTATTGCCCACTTTTGGTTGTAGATTCGGTTCCTCTCCCTTTGTTAGGTAGAGGTTCCGTAGTTGTTGTCTTTGTTTTGCCTTCGGGCTTTGGTTTTTTTCTTCTTTGGCCCAAAGGGCATGTACTGAACTTTCATTTCTTGTAGTTGCTACTTTTATGGGTAGTAACTCTTTACTTTTGGTAATAAAATTCTTTATTTACCAAAAAAAAAAAAAGTCAAATGCATTCTACAAAGCTAATTGAATCAAATGAAAGTCAAACACAATCAAACAAAGCTATTTAAATCAAATGAAAGTTAAACACATTCAAACAAAGCTTTTTAAATTAAATGAAAATCAAGTGCATTCAACAAAGCTAATTAAATCTAATAAAAGTCAAACACATTCAAACAAAGTTAATTGAATCAAATGAAAGTCAAACACATTCAAACAAATCTTTTCGAATCAAATGAAAGTCAAATGCATTCTATAAAACTAATTGAATCAAATGAAAGTCTAACACATTCAAACAAAGCTTTCTGAATTAAATGAAAGTCAAATGCATTCTATAAAATTAATTGAATCAAATGAAAGTCAAACACATTCAAACTAAGCTTTCTGAATTAAATGAAAGTCAAATGCATTAAACAAAGCTAATTGAATCAAATGAAAGTCAAATGCATTCTACAAAGCTAATTGAATCAAATGAAAGTCAAACACAATCAAACAAAGCTATTTAAATCAAATGAAAGTCAAACACATTCAAACAAAGCTTTTTAAATTAAATGAAAATCAAGTGCATTCAACAAAGCTAATTAAATTTAATAAAAGTCAAACACATTCAAACAAAGTTAATTGAATCAAATGAAAGTCAAACACATTCAAACAAATCTTTTTGAATCAAATGAAAGTCAAATGCATTCTATAAAACTAATTGAATCAAATGAAAGTCTAACACATTCAAAATAAGCTTTCTGAATTAAATGAAAGTCAAATGCATTAAACAAAGCTAATTGAATCAAATGAAAGTCAAATGCATTCTACAAAGCTATTAGAATCAAATGAAAAACAAACATATTCAAGCAAAGCTAATTTTATCAAATGATAGTCAAACACATTCAAACAAAGCTCATTGAATCAAATGAAAGTCAAAGACATTCAAACAAAGCTAATTGAATCAAATGAAAGTCAAAGACATTCAAACAAAGCTAATTCAATCAAATGAAAGTCAAAGACATTCAAACAAACCTAATTGAATCAAATGAAAGTGAAATACATTCAAACAGAGATTTTTGAATCAAAAGAAAGTTAAATGCATTCATCAAAGCTAATTGAATCGAATGAAAGTTAAACACATTCAAACAAACCTAATTGAATCAAATGAATGTCAAACATATTCAAATAAAGCTTTTTGAATCAAATTAAAGTCGAATGCATTCTACAAAGCTTATTGAATTAAATGAAAGTCAAACACAATCAAACAAAGCTATTTAAATCAAATGAAAGTCAAACACATTCAAACAAAGCTTTTTGAATCAAATGAAAGTCAAATGCATTCAACAAAGCTAATTGAATCAAATGAAAGTCAAACATATTCAAACAAAGTTAATTGAGTCAAATGAAAGTCAAACACATTCAAAAAAAGCTTTTTAAATCAAATTAAAGTCTAATGTGATTAGGGGATTTTGCTCCCACCAATCGGAATGCGCCACGTGGGCCAATCAGGTCCTGCCAAGTGTCCCCCAGTTGGACCTCTCAGGGCTTGCCACGTGGCACACGCTTATTCGTTCACCCTGGACTTATTATGTCATGACATGTGGCATACTCCATGCCTAATGGAAAAGTCGGCCACCTAGGCCCAACTTCCGAGGGAAGCCCAATCAGCCCAAGGCTAACCGAAACCTAGATTGGCACGTTTCCCGAGGTTATAAATACCTCCCTTAATCCTCATTAAGAGGGGTTACTCGCAGATTACACATTAAACACTCTCACCTAGAGAGACCAAATCACCTTTACTTTCCGCATTTATTACTCCTCAAACAAGTACTAACTTGACCGTTGGAGGCGGAGCTCCCACCACAAGGAGTCTCCGTTGTTTTGCAGGTACAGGCGCTAGGATACCAGTCTTGGAATTGTAACTCTCCCGCAGGACATCAGAAAATCCTGAAACATTTTGGCGCCGTCTGTGGGGAGAGTACTTCTGAGATGGCATCCACGTTTGTACCGACTCCTGAAGAAAGGCGTCCCCTAGACGACCCTCAAGTCCAGTCGGACCATGATACTGAGAACGAATTTGAAGTTGAAGCTCACACAGCTTCAGACGGGACCCTAAGGGCTTGACGTACCCGTCATACCGAAAGGAGGGAACGGGAACATCTTCAAACTGAAAGCGAGCCAGCAGGCGCACCGCCTGTTCGGCAGCAGCCGACTGATGGGTCTGCTCCCATCACAAGGAATGAACTCATGACCTTCATGAGGGACTTCAAGGGAGAGATTCAAGAGTTGCTTAATAAGAAGCCTGCTCTGGCCAAGGAACAGTCGGCTAAGAAACCTTCCACTTCAGGCAAGAGGAAGCCAGTTCAAGGGCGAGAGGCGACTCCTCATCCTAAATCTAGGAAGTGGGAGCCGCCTGCCCTTGATTTTACAAAATACCGTTTTCCTACTCCAGGAAATAGGAAACCTGTTCGTCACATTCAGGCGGACGGGTCGAAGAAAACATACACAGACGCTCGGCTGCTGCTAGAGCAGAAGAAGAGTGACCGATTGTCAAAATCGGCCTCTACTTCAAATTTCCAAGACAGTCTGCGAAATACCTCGATGAGGCATACCCAGTCGTATCATGAGAGTCAGTCAGGCGGCACCTCCCGTCAGTCCGGCTTTCATAGCGACCAGGCGGTACCAAACTTACCGTTTGTACCACAACAACAGTATTTTTTGCAGCCACCTCCGTTTGTTGGACATGCAGCAAAAAATGTCCAACCTATGGACTGGCAGCTACGGTTACTTAGACTTGGCGAACAGCCGTCGGCCTTCTCCAAGGAAATTACTGAAGCCGCTCAGCCGGCCAAAGTGAAAAATGTGTTAGTAGGCGCCTATGACGGCACTACTAACCCAGAAGACCATCTGATGGCATTCACCAACCTGATGTATCTTCAAGGGTTGGATGATCCTACTTGGTGCAAGTGTTTCCCAGCGACTCTCAAAGGAATCGCACAACAATGGTTCGACAACCTGCCGACTGGTTGTGTAAATAACTTCAGGACGCTTGCTTACTTATTCACCTCCAACTTCGCCATGAACATCCCTGCGAAAAAGACGACCCTTGATTTAGGAACAATTCAGCAGGGTGAGAAGGAGGGGCTTCGATCTTACATCAGGCGGTTTAACCTGATGAGAATACAGATTCGAGGGTTACCGGATGAGGTGGCCTATACTGACTTTTTCAGGGGTCTCAAAGACGGGTCGACCTTCAAATTTGATCTGGTCCGAAAGAGGGTGGCGACTCTTCAAGAGGCCTTGATTGAAGCGGAAGCCTATATACAGGCGACTGATCTTTGTAGTACGGTAAAACAGTCGGACGGGAAGAAGTTCGACAAAAGAGAAGGACGACACATGGTAGTCCGGTTCCTGGTAGTAGAAGAACTCTCGGCCTACAACATGATTCTGGGACGACCAACCCTGAATAATTCCAAGGCTGTAATAATCCCATCTCTTATGTTGCTCAAGTTTGAGAGGGATAATGGAACAGTCGGGTCCCTAAGGGGAGATCAGAGGATGGCCCGAGAGTGCTATCTCTCGGATGTCAAGCCCACTGTTATGGCCGCTGGGTCCAGTGGTGGAAAAATAGACCTTGACAATGACAAGGAGAGTGTGCCTGTTCAAGAAGCAGGCGGCAAGAAGAGAAAGGCATCTCAGACAGGGGCCACAAGAAAAGACAGAAAATAGCAATCATTGGCAGAGGAGCGGTCGGATGAATTCCGCCCTCAGCCGGCTGGTGAGCATACGGACCTGATCTTAGATGACTTGCGTCCTGACAGAACAGTTAAAGTTGGGACGACTGCTCTAAAGGTCCTGGGTGACGACTTTCACAAACTATTGAAAGAATACAAGGACATCTTTGCATTCGAAGTCCATGAAATGCCAGGCATTAGTCCTGATCTGGCGGTACATAAACTGGTCGTGGATTCAAAAAAGAAGCCGGTACGGCAGAAGAAGCGGAACCACGGCGAAGAAAGAAGTCAGGCGGCAGCCGCCGAAGTTAAAAAATTACTTGATGCAGGGTTCATTCGGCAATGTTACTTCCCAGACTGGGTTGCAAATGTGGTGCTTGTTAAAAAGCCGAATGGCACCTGGCGAATGTGTGTAGATTACACAGACTTAAACAAGGCGTGCCCTAAAGACAGTTACCCTCTGCCTAAAATTGATAACCTGGTCGACTCAACAGCCGGCCATGGTTTAATGAGCTTTATGGACGCCTACTCTGGTTTCCATCAAATTCCTTTATGGAAGAAAGATCAGGAGAAGACGGCCTTCGTCACTGATCAAGGGTTATACTGTTACACGGTCATGCCGTTTGGTCTTAAGAATGCCCCGGCCACTTTCCAGCGAATGATAAACACTGTGTTCTTTGATCAGATTGGGAGAAATGTCGAGGCATATATTGATGATATGATTGTCAAGTCTAAACTTCAAAAGATCATCTGTCGGACCTCCGAGAAACTTTCGCCACACTCAGGCGGCACCATGTCATGCTCAATCCCAAGAAATGTGTCTTTGGAGTTGAGTCTGGGAAATTTCTCGGATTCCTTATCAATCAGAGAGGAATAGAGGCGAACCCTGAGAAGGTGCAGGCGGTCATCGACATACAGTCACCTCGTACCATTCGAGAGGTTCAGAAGTTAACAGGTTGTCTGGCGGCCTTGGGAAGATTTCTAAGCCGATCAGGCAACAAATGCCTATACTTTTTCCAGGCAATTAAGAAAAAGGCAAGGTTTGAATGGGGGCCGGATGCTGAGGCGGCCTTCCAGAAATTGAAAGTGCACTTGCATTCCTTGCCGAGGCTGGTCAGCCCTTTGCCCAAAGAAGTACTCTACATGTACCTGGCCGTCTCTGATCATGCGTTAAGCGCTTTTCTCCTTGCTGAAAGAGACGGCTGTCAGCTCCCGGTCTACTTTGTCAGTCATGTACTGAAAAATGTTGAGTTGAGGTATCCCTTAGTGGAGAAATTTGGTCTTGCACTCTTCATGGCTGTTAAAAAATTGAAGCCCTACTTTTTCGCACATGCAGTCGTCGTGTATACAGATCAACCTATCAAGCGGCCACTGACCATCATGGAGTCGTCAGGCCGAATGATCAAATGGGCCATAGAAATACAGAGCCTCGAAGTTACCTTCGAGCCTAGAAAAGTAGTGAAGGGGCAAGCCTTTGCTGACTTTATTGTTGAGATGACTCGTCCTCCTGACTCTCAAGTTCCAGACCAAGTCTGGAAGGTATATGTGGATGGAAGCTCTACTTCAAATGGTTGTGGAGCAGGCGTCATATGTCAATCGCCAGAGGGCGATAGGTACGAGTATGCTCTACGCTTCAGTTTTCAGGCCTCAAACAATGAGACAGAATATGAAGCTTTACTAGCCGGAATCCGCATGTGCAAGGCGGCAGGGGCAAGAAAAATAGACGCCTATTCCGATTCACAATTGATAGTGAGTCAGTACAATGGCGAATACGAAGCAACCCATCCGGCCATGATCAAGTATTTACAGGCGGTCCGACAAGCAGTCGGCTCCCTTGAGGATTTCCATCTGACCCAAGTGCCGAGATCAGAAAACAACCAGGCGGATGCACTTTCAAAATTAGCATCATCCGCCTCCTGTGATTCTCCTCGAACTGTTTTTTGGGAAGTAATGGAGAGGAGAAGCATTGAGGAAGACCCTATTGGAATCTTAGACAGAAGCTCAACCTGGATGGATCCAATCAGGGCATATCTGACAAATGGTACCCTGCCGGATGATCATCAACAGGCGGCAGCACTGAAAAAACGAGCAACCAGTTTTGAAATAATAAAGGGAGAACTTCACAAAAGGGGGTACCTTCAAGCCTTCTTAAAGTGTGTTACTCCAGAAAAGGGGCGAGAGATACTAGACGATCTTCACTCTGGTTACTGTGCTTCCCATATAGGCGGTAGGACGCTTGCTCAACGGGCAAGGCGGCAGGGCTACTTTTGGCCTACTTTAGAAGCAGATGCGATGGAGATGGTGAAAAAATGTGACAAGTGCCAAAGGTTTGGCAAACTAATTCACCGTCCGGCTACTGACCTCACTACCATTCATAGCCCACTACCGTTTGCTAAGTGGGGCATGGATATTCTTGGTCCATATACGCCTGCTACAGGCGGAAGGAGATACATACTTGTTGCCGTCGACTACTTCACTAAATGGGTAGAGGCGGAGGCTGTAAAGGGAATCAAGACGAAGGATGTAATTTCATTCATTTGGAAAAATGTCATCACTCGGTTTGGGGTTCCCATGTCTATGGTTTTTTATAATGGTCCCCAATTTGAGACGCCTGTTCTCAAAAGCTGGTTGGGTGACCAAGGAATTGCACACTACTTTGCATCTGTCGGCCGTCCACAAGCAAACGGCCAGGTAGAAGGCTTTAATAAAATCATCTAAGACGGTCTCAAGAAAAAGATTGAACGAGCAGGCGGCCTATGGGCGGATGAATTACCACATGTTCTCTGGGCCATTAGGACGACTGAAAAAGGGGCGACTGGAGAAACTCCATTCCTCCTAACTTATGGTGCGGAAGCTGTTCTTCCAATAGAACACTACGAGCCGACTCTTCGAGTAATGCTATATGACGAAGAGGCAAACTGGGAGGCCATGCGCCTGGCATTAGACTCACTTCCTGAAAGGAGGGGCAATGTTGTCTTGCGCCATGAAATTTACCGCCTGAGAATGACTCGATCATACAACAGAAAAGTACACAGGCGTCCACTCAAAGTGGGGGACTTTGTACTTAGAAAAATGGAAGCCGTTGGTAGGGCTAATGAGTCTGGCAAGCTAACTCCCAACTGGGAAGGTCCCTACCGAATCTGTGAAGAGGTTAGAGACGGTACCTACCGTCTGGAAACACCAGACGGTCAACCGTTGCCTCGAACTTGGAATGTAGATAATCTTAAGAAATATTTCTTTTGAATGATGTAAATAGTCAAGGGCTACTTGAATAAAGTTTGCATACTTAATATTCAATTTTGTATTAAGAGGGGCATGCCAACTGACAAAAAGTCGGCTACTCTCCATGTTTAATTTTTATACTTAAGAGGGGCACGCCGCTTGTTTCACTCAACCGGTTACCCTCCCATAATACAGTTCACCGAGAACTATAAAAAACATATGACTAAAATGATCAGACCAGGCGTCAAGCCAACTGATCAAAATATAAAAATTCAATTCGACCTGTCCCAACATTATAGCAGGCGTCCGACGGCATCCATCCGGATGAAATTCGTCGCAGAGAGCAGCTCCCTTTTGGGTGGAACATTGTTCTATAAAATCATTACACGGCACCTATACGACTGTCTAAACACGACAACCACGTAGCCGTTTCCCGGACAAGGATATCTCACTTAAACTGACTAATCACGTCAAGCAAGTGTTCGCAATAACCATCCGGGTCAACCGACCGACTGAACTACTTGGGATGAGAACAGTTGGTATTTTATGAATTAATAGCCAACAAACATTGGCGAATAAAGGGGAACAACCGGTACCCACCGCTTGATACCTCTACTACTCAATCACTCGGCGACTAGGTAACAGTCATATTTACTTGGTCACTCCTTAAAAATTTAGTATGAAACTAAAAAGGTGTTCATACAGCACCTGTTCACACTGATTAAATGTGGCGGCGAACAGTCGTCCTAGACTGCCTAAAGTCTAGCCTAAAAAACATGACAAGAAAGAAAACACTTTCCTACTTGGTTAATTTTACAAATGACAGGACCGCCTGCCTAAAGGTGATCCAGTCTTTAAAATGGAACGAATACCGATTGGATAAATGGCCGACTGATCGCCTGGCCTGGAAACAGACAACCAGTCGTCCAGGGGCATAGGCGGCGTGACTAACTATCGGCCATGTAAAACAGTCGGTATAGTGTGCAATTGGATATCAGAATATTCAACACAAACAAATTTAAAGCAAAACAAAAATATTCATTAAAAGGAAGCCGGTCATTAAAGACCGGCCAAATATTCAGAACCCCGGCCCCCTGGCCGGGTAAATACAAGCAAACGGCACGCAGGCCGTGGAAAGAAGACATAAAGCTTAGGAAGGGGGCAGATCTTCAATACTAGCAGCTGCCGCCTGGTCAGCACTCTTCTTGCTGGACTCGGCTTCAGCTGCATCCTTCTTCGATGCATTACCCCCAAGTGGCACAAGCGCCACTACCGGCTGCTCCTCCACCTCCCACGCTTCCTCTAACGCCTCGTCCTCAGCAGCCGCTAGGATCTCTTGATTATATCTATCAGAACACTGGCGGTACGTTTTTTCCCATGAGGCAAAGTCGGCATTGGGGAAGAGGCGGCCCCAGGTCATGCGCTAGATCTGAGCAGAGTCTTCCATCATCTCTCGGACCAGCTCTTTCTTCTCTTGCTCGGCCTTTTCCGAGAGCTCCTGAGTAAGACTCTTCTCCTGGGTCACCAGGCGTTCCTTTACGTTCGCCAAGGATTTCTCCAAGGTTTCGTATGAGGACATCTTTTGGCGAAGAGGTCTCAGCTCGGCCTTGAGGTTGTTGATGGTCGCCTCCAGCTCGCTATTCCTCTTCTGGGCCGCCTCTAACTGAGCCCGGATAGCGGCGGTAGCCTGCGCCTGATAATAAAGAATATCAATTGTCAGAACTTCATTTTGGGCAATTTGAAACATTGCCTTATCACAGTCAGAGGCGGCCATAGCTTTTGCAGCCTTTACCTCTTTGTTCTTCCGGTCAAGCGGCTTGCGAAGGCCGTTCACTCGGAGCAGGGCCTAAGTAAAAAGAAAACAGGCGTCAGTTTCCAAACAAAAAAGAAAACAGGCGTCCTGGAATTCAAATACTCAAAAATATGCTAAGTATACCTCAGCAAGGACCCCTGCAATCCCATCTAGGTCAAGGGTGCCGACACCCCTGACCGCCTCCCTTTCAGATGGAGGAACGACTTTGATCATAGACTTGGCCACCTCGACCAAGTCAGGCTCCTGAGGGCCGGCTGCATCAAGCATAAACAAGCGGATTAGACCTAGTAAAGAATTAAACAAGTCTAAAAATTTACAAGGACAAGTTCATACTTCTAGGCGGCCCCGCTGGAGTTTTAGAAGGAGTGGCCAGTTGCTTCTCAGCCACCGCCTGTTTCCTGGCAGAACCAGGAGAGCTCGCAACAGTCGTCCTCCGGGCCTTGGAGTCTGGCTGTTGGGAAGAAGAAGCTCTTGGAGTGCCCGTCTAAAAAAAAAAAAAGAGAAGAAAAGAGTGAAAGTTTCGAAGCCAACCAAGGGTGCCCCCTTGTTGGGGGAGTCGGTTGAAGACTGTTGCATGATGGAGGCCCGCAACATGGCCGCCGCAGTCTTGGAGGCGGTAATTTTGCTCATGGCGTCCGCTGCAAAAACAAATAGCAAAGTTAATAAAAAGAAAATAATAATGCATGGAAAAACAGAGTATTTGACAGGCCGGCTACCTCTTGAGCACCGACTGCTGAGGCCACAGGCGGCCAAAAAGTACTCGTCATAGAGCCATTTGAAGCTCGGGACGCAGTGCAGGGGTACTTGCTCTCGTACCCCTGAAGTAGAGTTCACCCTAGACTCTACTCTGAAGAGTCCTTTGTCTAGGATCTCTTTTTTAGCCTTAGGGGGAACAGGCGGCATGCTGCAGCCGCCTGCAAGAAGAGGCGGATTCCTATTCCACCTGTTGAAGCGCTTGTTCAGCTCTGTGTCTGAACTCTCAATAATAAGGAAGGTGTTCCGCCAATCCTTCCACTTGTTTGCTTTGCCTCTCGTCATGAGGTAGCCCCTGTGGCTCGTCAATTGATACCAGCCGGTACCGCCTGACTTAGGGGTCTGGCTAAGATAGTTCATGTGGGCGAAAGCCTCGAAGTTTGGCTCCACCCCGTGCAGTTCGCACCCGGCCACATAGCCGAGTACGTTGACCCAGGAGTTTGGGGCTAACTGCCATAACCCCAACTCATACCCATCCAATATCCGCTGAACAGCCGGATGTAGTGGGAAGCGCAGCCCAGCCTTGATGGCCGCCTCGTAGCAGCCAAAGCAGGCGCCATCATAGCTAGTACCAGCCGGCCAGACGACTGTGTCTTCTGGATCCGGCACGAACACTAAAAAGTCGGGGCCCATTGTGTGGTTTGCGATAAAGCTCCCCACTTTCTCTTGCATGGCCGTGATCCGGCCCCGAGGTACCGTGCAGTAGTAGGGGGTATTTTGCTCTCGGTGAGAGGCGGATGGCTCCGCCCAATTGTCCCCCTTCTCAACTGCGTGAGAAAGCCTCGCCTCTTGTAGGCGACTGTTTTTCTCTTCTGTGTCCAGAGAAGCATGGCCAGAAGAGCTAGACTCGGATTCGTCCTCTGACGAGTCCGAAGAGGACGACTCCTCCCCTCTCCCAGAAGGGCCCGCCTCCTCTCCCTTAAAGGGAGTAGGAGAGAATGTAGAGTTGTCAACTGTAAAATGGGAAGGGGTCACTTTGACTCCTCCCTCAGAACTGCCGGCTTTCAAGCCACTTTGTTTCACTTCCACATCTGGCGCCTGGTCAGATGTTTCACTAATTGGCACCCTGTGGGAGGAGCCATCTGAGTTTGAGATCCTGGCAGTCTTTTTTGTTCTGGCCATCATGTTCTGCATAGACACAGATACAGTCGGACTTTGTATAAAGGGCAAAGATGGGTCCAGAAATTGGCAGGCGGCACTCCTAGTCCTAGATTCAGCCGTCCCCGGTGACCGGCTGATCACTAACTTAGGTCGTGTCGTGTGCTTCCGTGGTGCCATTTCAAAAAAAAATAATAATAAAGAAAAAATTAAGAGTAAGAGAACCGACGGTTACCTGAACGAGTGACGATTGATGAATTTCTGAAAATCCTTTGCAGTCGGCTTGTCAGAGCAGGCGGAAGGCAGAAAGGGTCCAAAGTGTCAGAGCAAGTTCAGGGGTCCGAATGTTCTCTCACAAAGTTCTCAAGTGTGAAAATGACCGAAGTCAACACTCCCTTATATAGGCGAAGTGAGAAGGCGAAGGGTCACTTCCAAAATTCAAAATTTGGGCGGGAGAATCTCTCGGCCTTTCGCCAAGTGACACCTGTAGCAGGCCGTCGCCTGTCACCGTGCGACATTTGTCACAGGTAACACGTGACCCGTCATGTGCCACCTGTGAGGGGCAAATGATTAGGGGATTTTGCTACCACCAATCGGAATGCGCCACGTGGGCCAATCAGGTCCTGCCAAGTGTCCCCCAGTTGGACCTCTCAGGGCTTGCCACGTGGCACACGCTTATTCGTCCACCCTGGACTTATTATGTCATGACATGTGGCATACTCCATGCCTAATGGAAAAGTCGGCCACCTAGGCCCAACTTCCGAGGGAAGCCCAATCAGCCCAAGGCTAACCTAAACCTAGATTGGCACGTTTCCCGAGGTTATAAATACCTCCCTTAATCCTCATTAAGAGGGGTTACACGTAGATTACACATTAAACACTCTCATCTAGAGAGACCAAATCACCTTTACTTTCCGCATTTATTACTCCTCAAACAAGTACTAACTTGACCGTTGGAGGCGGAGCTCCCACCACAAGGAGTCTCCGTTGTTTTGCAGGTACAGGCGCTAGGATACCAGTCTTGGAATTGTAACTCTCCCGCAGGACATCAGAAAACCCCGAAACATAATGCATTCAACTAAACTAATTGAATCAAATGAAAGTCAAATGCATTTTATAAAGCTTATTGAATGAAATGAAAGTCAAACACATTCAAACAGAACTTTTTGAATCAAACGAAAGTCAAATGCATTCATCAAAGCTAATTGAATCGAATGAAAGTCAAACACATTCAAACAAACCTAATGAAACAAATGAAGTCAAACACAATCAAACAAAGCGTTTTTAATCAAATTAAAGTCTAATTCATTCAACAAAGCTAATTGTATCAAATGAAAGTCAAATGCATTCTATAAAAACTAATTAAATCAAATGAAAGTCAACACATTCAAAGAGAGCTTTTGAATCAAATGCAAGTCAAATGCATTAATCAAAGCTAATTGAATCGAATGAAAGTCAAACACATTCAAACAAACCTAATTGAAACAAATGAAAGTCAAACACATTCAAACAAAGCTTTTTTAATCAAATTAAAGTCTAATGCATTCAAACAAAGCTAATTGAATCAAATGAAAGTCAAATGCATTCTATAAGGCTAATTGAATCAATGAAAGTAAACACATTCAAAGAGAGCTTTTTGAATCAAATGCAAGTCAATGCATTCATCAAAGCTAATTGAATGGAATGAAAGTCACAACACATTCAAACAAACCTAATTGAAACAAATGAAAGTCAAACCATTCAAACAAAGCTTTTTAAATCAAATGAATTCATTAAATCTAATTAAATCAAATAAAGTCAAACACATTCAAATAAAGCTTTTTAAATCAAATTAAAGTCAAATTCATTCTACAAGCTAATTGTATCAAATTAAAGTCAAACACAATCAAACAAAGCTATTTAAATCAAATGAAAGTCAAACGAATTCAACAAAGCTAATTGAATCCAATGAAAGTCAAATGCATTCTACAAAGCTAATTGAATCAAATGAAAGTCAAACACATTCAAATAAAGCTTTTTGAATCAAATTAAAGTCTAATGCATTAAACAAAGCTAATTGAATCAATGAAAGTCCAATGCATTCTATAAAACTAATTAAATCAAATGAAAGTCAAACACATCAAAGAGAGCTTTTTAAATCAAATGAAAGTCAAATGCATTTATAAAGCTAATTGAATGAAATG
>JAWIZW010000143.1:0-59955 GCA_034703905.1 Chenopodium berlandieri | reverse complement strand
TTGACTTTCATTTGATTCAAATAGCTTTGTTTGAATGTGTTTTACTTTCATTTGATTCATTAGCTTTGTAGAATGTATTTGACTTTCATTTGATTCAAATAGCTTTGTTTGAATGTGTTTGACTTTCATTTGATTCAAATAGCTTTGTAAATGTATTTGACTTTCATTTGATTCAAATAGCTTGTGTAGAATGTATTTGACTTTCATTTGATTTAAATAGCTTTGTTTGAATGTGTTTGACTTTCATTTGATTCAAATAGCTTTGTAGAATGTATTTGACTTTCATTTGATTCAAATAGCTTTGTAGAATGTATTTGATTTCATTTGATTTAAATAGCTTTGTTTGAATGTGTTTGACTTTCATTTGATTCAAATAGCTTTGTTTGAATGTGTTTGACTTTCATTTGATTCAATTAGCTTTGTAGAATGTATTTGACTTTCATTTATTTCAAATAGCTTTGTTTGAATGTGTTTGACTTTCATTTGATTCATTAGCTTTGTAGAATGCATTTCACTTTCATTTTATTTAAATAACTTTGTTTGAATGTGTTAGACTTTCATTTGATTCAAATAGCTTTGTTTGAATGTGTTTTACTTTCATTTGATTCAATTAGCTTTGTAGAATGTATTTGACTTTCATTTGATTCAAATAGCTTTATTTGAATGTGTTTGACTTTCATTTGATTAAATTAGCTTTGTAGAATGTATTTGACTTTCATTTGATTCAAATAGCATTATAGAATGTATTTTACTTTCATTTGATTCAGTTAGCTTTGTAGAATGCATTTCACTTTCATTTTATTTAAATAACTTTGTTTGAATGTGTTAGACTATCATTTGATTCAAATAGCTTTATTTGAATGTGTTTGACTTTCATTTGATTCAATTAGCTTTGTAGAATGTATTTGACTTTCATTTGATTCAAATAGCTTTGTAGAATGTGTTTGACTTTCATTTGATTCAAATAGCTTTGTTTGAATGCATTTGACTTTCATTTGATTCAATTTGCTTTGTAGAATGTATTTGACTTTTATTTGATTTAATTAGCTTTGTTTGAATGTATTTGACTCTCATTTGATTCAAATAGCTTTATTTGAATGTGTTTGACTTTCATTTGATTCAAATTCCTTTGTTTGAATGTGTTTGACTTTCATTTGATTCAAATAGCTTTGTTTGAATGTGTTTGACTTTCATTTGATTCAACTAGCTTTGTAGAATGTATTTGACTTTCATTTGATTCAAATAGCTTTGTTTGAATGTTTTTTACTTTCATCTGATTCAATTAGCTTTGTAGAATGTATTTGTCTTTCATTTGATTCAAATAGCTTTGATTGAATGTGTTTGACTTTCATTTGATTCAAATAGCTTTGTTTGAATGTGTTTGACTTTCATTTGATTCAATTAGCTTTTTTTGAATGTGTTTGACTTTCATTTGATTCATTTAGCTTTGTTTGAATGTGTTTGACTTTCATTTGATTCAATTAGCTTTGTAGAATGTATTTGACTTTCATTTGATTCAAATAGCTTTGTTTGAATGTGTTTGACTTTCATTTGATTCAAATAGCTTTGTTTGAATGTGTTTGACTTTCATTTGATTCAATTAGCTTTGTAGAATGTATTTGACTTTCATTTGATTCAAATAGTTTTGTTTGAATGTGTTTTACTTTCATTTGATTTAATTAGCTTTGTAGAATGTATTTGACTTTCATTTGATTCAAATAGCTTTGTAGAATGCATTTGACTTTCATTTGATTCAAATAGCTTTGTTTGAATGTGTTTGACTTTCATTTGATTCAATTAGCTTTGTTTGAATGTGTTTGACTTTCATTTGATTCAATTAGCTTTTTTTGAATGTGTTTGACTTTCATTTGATTCATTTAGCTTTGTTTGAATGTGTTTAACTTTCATTTGATTCAATTAGCTTTGTAGAATGTATTTGACTTTCATTTGTTCAAATAGCTTTGTTTGAATGTGTTTGACTTTCATTTGATTCAGTTAGCTTTGTAGAATGCATTTCACTTTCATTTGATTTAAATAACTTTGTTTGAATGTGTTTGACTTTCATTTGATTCAAATAGCTTTGTTTGAATGTGTTTGACTTTCATTTGATTCAATTAGCTTTGTAGAATGTATTTGACTTTCATTTGATTCAAATAGCTTTGTTTGAATGTGTTTGACTTTCATTTGATTCAAATAGCTTTGTTTAATGTGTTTGACTTTCATTTGATTAAATTAGCTTTGTAGAATGTATTTGACTTTCATTTGATTCAAATAGCTTTGTTTGAATGTGTTTGACTTTCATTTGATTCAATTAGCTTTGTAGAATGCATTTGACTTTCATTTGATTTAAATAACTTTGTTTGAATGTGTTTGACTTTCATTTGATTCAAATAGCTTTGTTTGAATGTGTTTGACTTTCATTTGATTCAATTAGCTTTGTAGAATGTATTTGACTTTCATTTGATTCAAATAGCTTTGTTTGAATGTGTTTGACTTTCATTTGATTCAATTAGCTTTGTAGAATGTATTTGACTTTCATTTGATTTAATTAGCTTTGTTTGAATGTATTTGACTTTCATTTGATTCAAATAGCTTTGTTTGAATGTGTTTGACTTTCATTTGATTCAATTAGCTTTGTAGAATGTATTTGACTTTCATTTGATTCAAATAGCTTTGTTTGAATGTGTTTTACTTTCATTTGATTTAATTAGCTTTGTAGAATGTATTTGACTTTCATTTGATTCAATAGCTTTGTTTGAATGTGTTTGACTTTCATTTGATTCAAATAGCTTTGTAGAATGTATTTGACTTTCATTTGATTCAAATAGCTTTGTAGAATGTATTTGACTTTCATTTGATTCAAATAGCTTTGTTTGAATGTGTTTGACTTTCATTTGATTCAAATAGCTTTGTAGAATGTATTTGACTTTCATTTGATTCAAATAGCTTTGTAGAATGTATTTGATTTCATTTGATTAAATAGCTTTGTTTGAATGTGTTTGACTTTCATTTGATTCAAATAGCTTTGTTTGAATGTGTTTGACTTTCATTTGATTCAATTAGCTTTGTAGAATGTATTTGACTTTCATTTGATTTCAAATAGCTTTGTTTGAATGTGTTTGACTTTCATTTGATTCAATTAGCTTTGTAGAATGCATTTCACTTTCATTTTATTTAAATAGCTTTGTTTGAATGTGTTGACTTTCATTTGATTCAAATAGCTTTGTTTGAATGTGTTTGACTTTCATTTGATTCAATTAGCTTTGTAGAATGTATTTGACTTTCATTTGATTCAAATAGCTTTGTAGAATGTGTTTGACTTTCATTTGATTCAAATAGCTTTGTTTGAATGTGTTTCTCTTTCATTTGATTCAATTAGCTTTGTAGAATGTATTTGACTTTTATTTGATTCAATTAGCTTTGTTTGAATGTATTTGACTTTCATTTGATTCAAATAGCTTTGTTTGAATGTGTTTGACTTTCATTTGATTCAAATTCCTTTGTTTGAATGTGTTTGACTTTCATTTGATTCAAATAGCTTTGTTTGAATGTGTTTGACTTTCATTTGATTCAATAGCTTTGTAGAATGTATTTGACTTTCATTTGATTCAAATAGCTTTGTTTGAATGTGTTTGACTTTCATTTGATTCAATTAGCTTTGTAGAATGTATTTGACTTTCATTTGATTCAAATAGCTTTGTTTGAATGTGTTTGACTTTCATTTGATTCAAATAGCTTTGTAGAATGTATTTGACTTTCATTTGATTCAAATAGCTTTGTAGAATGTATTTGACTTTCATTTGATTCAAATAGCTTTGTTTGAATGTGTTTGACTTTCATTTGATTCAATAGCTTTGTTGAATGTGTTTGACTTTCATTTGATTCAATTAGCTTTGTTGAATGTATTTGACTTTCATTTGATTCAAATAGCTTTGTTTGAATGTGTTTGACTTTCATTTGATTCAATTAGCTTTGTAGAATGTATTTGACTTTCATTTGATTTAATTAGCTTTGTTTGAATGTATTTTTTTCATTTGATTCAAATAGCTTTGTTTGAATGTGTTTGACTTTCATTTGATTCAATTAGCTTTGTAGAATGCATTTGACTTTCATTTGATTTAAATAGCTTTGTTTGAATGTGTTTGACTTTCATTTGATTCAATTAGCTTTGTTTGAATGTGTTTGACTTTCATTTGATTCAAATAGCTTTGTAGAATGTATTTGACTTTCATTTGATTCAAATAGCTTTGTAGAATGTATTTGATTTCATTTGATTTAAATAGCTTTGTTTGAATGTGTTTGACTTTCATTTGATTCAAATAGCTTTGTTTGAATGTGTTTGACTTTCATTTGATTCAATTAGCTTTGTAGAATGTATTTGACTTTCATTTATTTCAAATAGCTTTGTTTGAATGTGTTTGACTTTCATTTGATTCAGTTAGCTTTGTAGAATGCATTTCACTTTCATTTTATTTAAATAACTTTGTTTGAATGTGTTTGACTTTCATTTGATTCAAATAGCTTTGTTTGAATGTGTTTTACTTTCATTTGATTCAATTAGCTTTGTAGAATGTATTTGACTTTCATTTGATTCAAATAGCTTTATTTGAATGTGTTTGACTTTCATTTGATTCAAATAGCTTTGTTTTAATGTGTTTGACTTTCATTTGATTAAATTAGCTTTGTAGAATGTATTTGACTTTCATTTGATTCAAATAGCATTATAGAATGTATTTTACTTTCATTTGATTCAGTTAGCTTTGTAGAATGCATTTCACTTTCATTTTATTTAAATAACTTTGTTTGAATGTGTTAGACTATCATTTGATTCAAATAGCTTTATTTGAATGTGTTTGACTTTCAATTGATACAATTAGCTTTGTAGAATGTATTTGACTTTCATTTGATTCAAATAGCTTTGTAGAATGTGTTTGACTTTCATTTGATTCAAATAGCTTTGTTTGAATGCGTTTCTCTTTCATTTGATTCAATTTGCTTTGTAGAAAGTATTTGACTTTTATTTGATTTAATTAGCTTTGTTTGAATGTATTTGACTCTCATTTGATTCAAATAGCTTTATTTGAATGTGTTTGACTTTCATTTGATTCAAATTCCTTTGTTTGAATGTGTTTGACTTTCATTTGATTCAAATAGCTTTGTTTGAATGTGTTTGACTTTCATTTGATTCAACTAGCTTTGTAGAATGTATTTGACTTTCATTTGATTCAAATAGCTTTGTTTGAATGTTTTTTACTTTCATCTGATTCAATTAGCTTTGTAGAATGTATTTGTCTTTCATTTGATTCAAATAGCTTTGTTTGAATGTGTTTGACTTTCATTTGATTCAAATAGCTTTGTTTGAATGTGTTTGACTTTCATTTGATTCAATTAGCTTTTTTGAATGTGTTTGACTTTCATTTGATTCATTTAGCTTTGTTTGAATGTGTTTGACTTTCATTTGATTCAATTAGCTTTGTAGAATGTATTTGACTTTCATTTGATTCAAATAGCTTTGTTTGAATGTGTTTGACTTTCATTTGATTCAAATAGCTTTGTTTGAATGTGTTTGACTTTCATTTGATTCAATTAGCTTTGTAGAATGTATTTGACTTTCATTTGATTCAAATAGCTTTGTTTGAATGTGTTTTACTTTCATTTGATTTAATTAGCTTTGTAGAATGTATTTGACTTTCATTTGATTCAAATAGCTTTGTAGAATGCATTTGACTTTCATTTGATTCAAATAGCTTTGTTTGAATGTGTTTGACTTTCATTTGATTCAATTAGCTTTGTTTGAATGTGTTTGACTTTCATTTGATTCAATTAGCTTTTTTTGAATGTGTTTGACTTTCATTTGATTCAATTAGCTTTGTTTGAATGTGTTTAACTTTCATTTTATTCAATTAGCTTTGTAGAATGTATTTGACTTTCATTTGTTGCAAATAGCTTTGTTTGAATGTGTTTGACTTTCATTTGATTCAGTTAGTTTTGTAGAATGCATTTCACTTTCATTTTATTTAAATAACTATGTTTGAATGTGTTAGACTTTCATTTGATTCAAATAGCTTTATTTGAATGTGTTTGACTTTCATTTGATACAATTAGCTTTGTAGAATGTATTTGACTTTCATTTGATTCAAATAGCTTTATTTGAATGTGTTTGACTTTCATTTGATTCAAATAGCTTTGTTTTAATGTGTTTGACTTTCATTTGATTAAATTAGCTTTGTAGAATGTATTTGACTTTCATTTGTTTCAAATAGCTTTGTTTGAATGTGTTTGACTTTCATTTGATTCAGTTAGCTTTGTAGAATGCATTTCACTTTCATTTTATTTAGATAACTTTGTTTGAAGGTGTTAGACTTTCATTTGATTCAAATAGCTTTGTTTGAATGTGTTTGACTTTCATTTGATTCAATTAGCTTTGTAGAATGTATTTCACTTTCATTTGATTCAAATAACTTTGTTTGAATGTGTTTGACTTTCATTTGATTCAATTCGCTTTGTAGAATGTATTTGACTTTTATTTGATTTAATTAGCTTTATTAGAATGTATTTGACTCTCATTTGATTCAAATAGCTTTGTTTGAATGTGTTTGACTTTCATTTGATTCAATTAGCGTTGTAGAATGTATTTGACATTCATTTGATTCAAATAGCTTTGTTTGAATGTGTTTTACTTTCATTTGATTTAATTAGCTTTGTAGAATGTATTTGACTTTCATTTGATTCAAATAGCTTTGTTTGAATGTGTTTGACTCTTATTTGATTCAAATAGCTTTGTAGAATGTATTTGACTTTCATTTGATTCAAATAGCATTGTGGAATGTATTTTACTGTCATTTGATTTAAATAGCTTTGTTTGAATGTGTTTGACTCTCATTTGATTAAAATATCTTTGTAGAATGTATTTGACTTTCATTTGATTCAAATAGCATTGTAGAATGTATTTGATTGTCATTTGATTTAAATAGCTTTGTTTGAATGTGTTTGACTTTCATTTGATTCAAATAGCTTTGTTTGAATATGTTTGACTTTCATTTGATTCAATGAGCTTTGTAGAATGTATTTGACTTTCATTTATTTCAAATAGCTTTGTTTGAATGTGTTTGACTTTCATTTGATTCAGTTAGCTTTGTAGAATGCATTTCACTTTCATTTTATTTAAATAACTTTGTTTGAAGGTGTTAGACTTTCATTTGATTCAAATAGCTTTGTTTGAATGTGTTTTACATTCATTTGATTCAATTAGCTTTGTAGAATGTATTTGACTTTCATTTGATTCAAATAGCTTTATTTGAATGTGTTTGACTTTCATTTGATTCAAATAGCTTTGTTTTAATGTGTTTGACTTTCATTTGATTAAATTAGCTTTGTAGAATGTATTTGACTTTCATTTGATTCAAATAGCATTATAGAATGTATTTTACTTTCATTTGATTCAGTTAGCTTTGTAGAATGCATTTCACTTTCATTTTATTTAAATAACTTTGTTTGAATGTGTTAGACTATCATTTGATTCAAATAGCTTTATTTGAATGTTTTTGACTTTCAATTGATACAATTAGCTTTGTAGAATGTATTTGACTTTCATTTGATTCAAATAGCTTTGTAGAATGTGTTTAACTTTCATTTGATTCAAATAGCTTTGTTTGAATGCGTTTCTCTTTCATTTGATTCAATTTGCTTTGTAGAAAGTATTTGACTTTTATTTGATTTAATTAGCTTTGTTTGAATGTATTTGACTCTCATTTGATTCAAATAGCTTTATTTGAATGTGTTTGACTTTCATTTGATTCAAATTCCTTTGTTTGAATGTGTTTGACTTTCATTTGATTCAAATAGATTTGTTTGAATGTGTTTGACTTTCATTTGATTCAACTAGCTTTGTAGAATGTATTTGACTTTCATTTGATTCAAATAGCTTTGTTTGAATGTTTTTTACTTTCATCTGATTCAATTAGCTTTGTAGAATGTATTTGTCTTTCATTTGATTCAAATAGCTTTGATTGAATGTGTTTGACTTTCATTTGATTCAACTAGCTTTGTTTGAATGTGTTTGACATTCATATGATTCAATTAGCTTTTTTGAATGTGTTTGACTTTCATTTAATTCATTTAGCTTTGTTTGAATGTGTTTAACTTTCATTTGATTCAATTAGCTTTGTAGAATGTATTTGACTTTCATTTGTTGCAAATAGCTTTGTTTGAATGTGTTTGACTTTCATTTGATTCAAATAGCTTTGTTTGAATGTGTTTGACTTTCATTTGATTCAATTAGCGTTGTAGAATGTATTTGACATTCATTTGATTCAAATAGTTTTGTTTGAATGTGTTTTACTTTCATTTGATTTAATTAGCTTTGTAGAATGTATTTGACTTTCATTTGATTCAAATAGCTTTGTAGAATGCATTTGACTTTCATTTGATTCAAATAGCTTTGTTTGAATGTGATTGACTTTCATTTGATTCAATTAGCTTTGTTTGAATGTGTTTGACATTCATATGATTCAATTAGCTTTTTTTGAATGTGTTTGACTTTCATTTAATTCATTTAGCTTTGTTTGAATGTGTTTAACTTTCATTTTATTCAATTAGCTTTGTAGAATGTATTTGACTTTCATTTGTTGCAAATAGCTTTGTTTGAATGTGTTTGACTTTCATTTGATTCAGTTAGCTTTGTAGAATGCATTTCACTTTCATTTTATTTAAATAACTATGTTTGAATGTGTTAGACTTTCATTTGATTCAAATAGCTTTATTTGAATGTGTTTGACTTTCATTTGATACAATTAGCTTTGTAGAATGTATTTGACTTTCATTTGATTCAAATAGCTTTATTTGAATGTGTTTGACTTTCATTTGATTCAAATAGCTTTGTTTTAATGTGTTTGACTTTCATTTGATTAAATTAGCTTTGTAGAATGTATTTGACTTTCATTTGATTCAAATAGCATTATAGAATGTATTTTACTTTCATTTGATTCAGTTAGCTTTGTAGAATGCATTTCACTTTCATTTTATTTAAATAACTTTGTTTGAATGTGTTAGACTATCATTTGATTCAAATAGCTTTATTTGAATGTGTTTGACTTTCAATTGATACAATTAGCTTTGTAGAATGTATTTGACTTTCATTTGATTCAAATAGCTTTGTAGAATGTGTTTGACTTTCATTTGATTCAAATAGCTTTGTTTGAATGCGTTTCTCTTTCATTTGATTCAATTTGCTTTGTAGAAAGTATTTGACTTTTATTTGATTTAATTAGCTTTGTTTGAATGTATTTGACTCTCATTTGATTCAAATAGCTTTATTTGAATGTGTTTGACTTTCATTTGATTCAAATTCCTTTGTTTGAATGTGTTTGACTTTCATTTGATTCAAATAGCTTTGTTTGAATGTGTTTGACTTTCATTTGATTCAACTAGCTTTGTAGAATGTATTTGACTTTCATTTGATTCAAATAGCTTTGTTTGAATGTTTTTTACTTTCATCTGATTCAATTAGCTTTGTAGAATGTATTTGTCTTTCATTTGATTCAAATAGCTTTTTTTGAATGTGTTTGACTCTCATTTGATTCAAATAGCTTTGTAGAATGTATTTGACTTTCATTTGATTCAAATAGCATTGTCGAATGTATTTTACTGTCATTTGATTTAAATAGCTTTGTTTGAATGTGTTTGACTCTCATTTGATTAAAATATCTTTGTAGAATGTATTTGACTTTCATTTGATTCAAATAGCTTTATTTGAATGTGTTTGACTTTCATTTGATTCAAATAGCTTTGTTTTAATGTGTTTGACTTTCATTTGATTAAATTAGCTTTGTAGAATGTATTTGACTTTCATTTGATTCAAATAGCATTATAGAATGTATTTTACTTTCATTTGATTCAGTTAGCTTTGTAGAATGCATTTCACTTTCATTTTATTTAAATAACTTTGTTTGAATGTGTTAGACTATCATTTGATTCAAATAGCTTTATTTGAATGTGTTTGACTTTCAATTGATACAATTAGCTTTGTAGAATGTATTTGACTTTCATTTGATTCAAATAGCTTTGTAGAATGTGTTTGACTTTCATTTGATTCAAATAGCTTTGTTTGAATGCGTTTCTCTTTCATTTGATTCAATTTGCTTTGTAGAAAGTATTTGACTTTTATTTGATTTAATTAGCTTTGTTTGAATGTATTTGACTCTCATTTGATTCAAATAGCTTTATTTGAATGTGTTTGACTTTCATTTGATTCAAATTCCTTTGTTTGAATGTGTTTGACTTTCATTTGATTCAAATAGCTTTGTTTGAATGTGTTTGACTTTCATTTGATTCAACTAGCTTTGTAGAATGTATTTGACTTTCATTTGATTCAAATAGCTTTGTTTGAATGTTTTTTACTTTCATCTGATTCAATTAGCTTTGTAGAATGTATTTGTCTTTCATTTGATTCAAATAGCTTTTTTTGAATGTGTTTGACTCTCATTTGATTCAAATAGCTTTGTAGAATGTATTTGACTTTCATTTGATTCAAATAGCATTGTAGAATGTATTTTACTGTCATTTGATTTAAATAGCTTTGTTTGAATGTGTTTGACTCTCATTTGATTAAAATATCTTTGTAGAATGTATTTGACTTTCATTTGATTCAAATAGCATTGTAGAATGTATTTGATTGTCATTTGATTTAAATAGCTTTGTTTGAATGTGTTTGACTTTCATTTGATTCAAATAGCTTTGTTTGAATGTATTTGACTTTCATTTGATTCAAATAGCATTATAGAATGTATTTTACTTTCATTTGATTCAAATAGCTTTGTAGAATGCATTTCACTTTCATTTTATTTAAATAACTTTGTTTGAATGTGTTAGACTATCATTTGATTCAAATAGCTTTATTTGAATGTGTTTGACTTTCAATTGATACAATTAGCTTTGTAGAATGTATTTGACTTTCATTTGATTCAAATAGCTTTGTAGAATGTGTTTGACTTTCATTTGATTCAAATAGCTTTGTTTGAATGCGTTTCTCTTTCATTTGATTCAATTTGCTTTGTAGAAAGTATTTGACTTTTATTTGATTTAATTAGCTTTGTTTGAATGTATTTGACTCTCATTTGATTCAAATAGCTTTATTTGAATGTGTTTGACTTTCATTTGATTCAAATTCCTTTGTTTGAATGTGTTTGACTTTCATTTGATTCAAATAGCTTTGTTTGAATGTGTTTGACTTTCATTTGATTCAACTAGCTTTGTAGAATGTATTTGACTTTCATTTGATTCAAATAGCTTTGTTTGAATGTTTTTTACTTTTATCTGATTCAATTAGCTTTGTAGAATGTATTTGTCTTTCATTTGATTCAAATAGCTTTGATTGAATGTGTTTGACTTTCATTTGATTCAACTAGCTTTGTTTGAATGTGTTTGACATTCATATGATTCAATTAGCTTTTTTTGAATGTGTTTGACTTTCATTTAATTCATTTAGCTTTGTTTGAATGTGTTTAACTTTCATTTGATTCAATTAGCTTTGTAGAATGTATTTGACTTTCATTTGTTGCAAATAGCTTTGTTTGAATGTGTTTGACTTTCATTTGATTCAAATAGCTTTGTTTGAATGTGTTTGACTTTCATTTGATTCAATTAGCGTTGTAGAATGTATTTGACATTCATTTGATTCAAATAGTTTTGTTTGAATGTGTTTTACTTTCATTTGATTTAATTAGCTTTGTAGAATGTATTTGACTTTCATTTGATTCAAATAGCTTTGTAGAATGCATTTGACTTTCATTTGATTCAAATAGCTTTGTTTGAATGTGATTGACTTTCATTTGATTCAATTAGTTTTGTTTGAATGTGTTTGACATTCATATGATTCAATTAGCTTTTTTTGAATGTGTTTGACTTTCATTTAATTCATTTAGCTTTGTTTGAATGTGTTTAACTTTCATTTTATTCAATTAGCTTTGTAGAATGTATTTGACTTTCATTTGTTGCAAATAGCTTTGTTTGAATGTGTTTGACTTTCATTTGATTCAAATAGCTTTGTTTGAATATGTTTGACTTTCATTTGATTCAATTAGCTTTGTAGAATGTATTTGACTTTCATTTGATTCAAATAGCTTTGTAGAATGCATTTGACTTTCATTTGATTCAAATAGCTTTGTTTGAATGTGATTGACTTTCATTTGATTCAATTAGTTTTGTTTGAATGTGTTTGACATTCATATGATTCAATTAGCTTTTTTGAATGTGTTTGACTTTCATTTAATTCATTTAGCTTTGTTTGAATGTGTTTAACTTTCATTTGATTCAATTAGCTTTGTAGAATGTATTTGACTTTCATTTGTTGCAAATAGCTTTGTTTGAATGTGTTTGACTTTCATTTGATTCAAATAGCTTTGTTTGAATGTGTTTGACTTTCATTTGATTCAATTAGCGTTGTAGAATGTATTTGACATTCATTTGATTCAAATAGTTTTGTTTGAATGTGTTTTACTTTCATTTGATTTAATTAGCTTTGTAGAATGTATTTGACTTTCATTTGATTCAAATAGCTTTGAAGAATGCATTTGACTTTCATTTGATTCAAATAGCTTTGTTTGAATGTGATTGACTTTCATTTGATTCAATTAGCTTTGTTTGAATGTGTTTGACATTCATATGATTCAATTAGCTTTTTTTGAATGTGTTTGAATTTCATTTAATTCATTTAGCTTTGTTTGAATGTGTTTAACTTTCATTTTATTCAATTAGCTTTGTAGAATGTATTTGACTTTCATTTGTTGCAAATAGCTTTGTTTGAATGTGTTTGACTTTCATTTGATTCAGTTAGCTTTGTAGAATGCATTTCACTTTCATTTTATTTAAATAACTATGTTTGAATGTGTTAGACTTTCATTTGATTCAAATAGCTTTATTTGAATGTGTTTGACTTTCATTTGATACAATTAGCTTTGTAGAATGTATTTGACTTTCATTTGATTCAAATAGCTTTATTTGAATGTGTTTGACTTTCATTTGATTCAAATAGCTTTGTTTTAATGTGTTTGACTTTCATTTGATTAAATTAGCTTTGTAGAATGTATTTGACTTTCATTTGATTCAAATAGCATTATAGAATGTATTTTACTTTCATTTGATTCAGTTAGCTTTGTAGAATGCATTTCACTTTCATTTTATTTAAATAACTTTGTTTGAATGTGTTAGACTATCATTTGATTCAAATAGCTTTATTTGAATGTGTTTGACTTTCAATTGATACAATTAGCTTTGTAGAATGTATTTGACTTTCATTTGATTCAAATAGCTTTGTAGAATGTGTTTGACTTTCATTTGATTCAAATAGCTTTGTTTGAATGCGTTTCTCTTTCATTTGATTCAATTTGCTTTGTAGAAAGTATTTGACTTTTATTTGATTTAATTAGCTTTGTTTGAATGTATTTGACTCTCATTTGATTCAAATAGCTTTATTTGAATGTGTTTGACTTTCATTTGATTCAAATTCCTTTGTTTGAATGTGTTTGACTTTCATTTGATTCAAATAGCTTTGTTTGAATGTGTTTGACTTTCATTTGATTCAACTAGCTTTGTAGAATGTATTTGACTTTCATTTGATTCAAATAGCTTTGTTTGAATGTTTTTTACTTTCATCTGATTCAATTAGCTTTGTAGAATGTATTTGTCTTTCATTTGATTCAAATAGCTTTTTTTGAATGTGTTTGACTCTCATTTGATTCAAATAGCTTTGTAGAATGTATTTGACTTTCATTTGATTCAAATAGCATTGTCGAATGTATTTTACTGTCATTTGATTTAAATAGCTTTGTTTGAATGTGTTTGACTCTCATTTGATTAAAATATCTTTGTAGAATGTATTTGACTTTCATTTGATTCAAATAGCTTTATTTGAATGTGTTTGACTTTCATTTGATTCAAATAGCTTTGTTTTAATGTGTTTGACTTTCATTTGATTAAATTAGCTTTGTAGAATGTATTTGACTTTCATTTGATTCAAATAGCATTATAGAATGTATTTTACTTTCATTTGATTCAGTTAGCTTTGTAGAATGCATTTCACTTTCATTTTATTTAAATAACTTTGTTTGAATGTGTTAGACTATCATTTGATTCAAATAGCTTTATTTGAATGTGTTTGACTTTCAATTGATACAATTAGCTTTGTAGAATGTATTTGACTTTCATTTGATTCAAATAGCTTTGTAGAATGTGTTTGACTTTCATTTGATTCAAATAGCTTTGTTTGAATGCGTTTCTCTTTCATTTGATTCAATTTGCTTTGTAGAAAGTATTTGACTTTTATTTGATTTAATTAGCTTTGTTTGAATGTATTTGACTCTCATTTGATTCAAATAGCTTTATTTGAATGTGTTTGACTTTCATTTGATTCAAATTCCTTTGTTTGAATGTGTTTGACTTTCATTTGATTCAAATAGCTTTGTTTGAATGTGTTTGACTTTCATTTGATTCAACTAGCTTTGTAGAATGTATTTGACTTTCATTTGATTCAAATAGCTTTGTTTGAATGTTTTTTACTTTCATCTGATTCAATTAGCTTTGTAGAATGTATTTGTCTTTCATTTGATTCAAATAGCTTTTTTTGAATGTGTTTGACTCTCATTTGATTCAAATAGCTTTGTAGAATGTATTTGACTTTCATTTGATTCAAATAGCATTGTAGAATGTATTTTACTGTCATTTGATTTAAATAGCTTTGTTTGAATGTGTTTGACTCTCATTTGATTAAAATATCTTTGTAGAATGTATTTGACTTTCATTTGATTCAAATAGCATTGTAGAATGTATTTGATTGTCATTTGATTTAAATAGCTTTGTTTGAATGTGTTTGACTTTCATTTGATTCAAATAGCTTTGTTTGAATGTATTTGACTTTCATTTGATTCAAATAGCATTATAGAATGTATTTTACTTTCATTTGATTCAAATAGCTTTGTAGAATGCATTTCACTTTCATTTTATTTAAATAACTTTGTTTGAATGTGTTAGACTATCATTTGATTCAAATAGCTTTATTTGAATGTGTTTGACTTTCAATTGATACAATTAGCTTTGTAGAATGTATTTGACTTTCATTTGATTCAAATAGCTTTGTAGAATGTGTTTGACTTTCATTTGATTCAAATAGCTTTGTTTGAATGCGTTTCTCTTTCATTTGATTCAATTTGCTTTGTAGAAAGTATTTGACTTTTATTTGATTTAATTAGCTTTGTTTGAATGTATTTGACTCTCATTTGATTCAAATAGCTTTATTTGAATGTGTTTGACTTTCATTTGATTCAAATTCCTTTGTTTGAATGTGTTTGACTTTCATTTGATTCAAATAGCTTTGTTTGAATGTGTTTGACTTTCATTTGATTCAACTAGCTTTGTAGAATGTATTTGACTTTCATTTGATTCAAATAGCTTTGTTTGAATGTTTTTTACTTTTATCTGATTCAATTAGCTTTGTAGAATGTATTTGTCTTTCATTTGATTCAAATAGCTTTGATTGAATGTGTTTGACTTTCATTTGATTCAACTAGCTTTGTTTGAATGTGTTTGACATTCATATGATTCAATTAGCTTTTTTTGAATGTGTTTGACTTTCATTTAATTCATTTAGCTTTGTTTGAATGTGTTTAACTTTCATTTGATTCAATTAGCTTTGTAGAATGTATTTGACTTTCATTTGTTGCAAATAGCTTTGTTTGAATGTGTTTGACTTTCATTTGATTCAAATAGCTTTGTTTGAATGTGTTTGACTTTCATTTGATTCAATTAGCGTTGTAGAATGTATTTGACATTCATTTGATTCAAATAGTTTTGTTTGAATGTGTTTTACTTTCATTTGATTTAATTAGCTTTGTAGAATGTATTTGACTTTCATTTGATTCAAATAGCTTTGTAGAATGCATTTGACTTTCATTTGATTCAAATAGCTTTGTTTGAATGTGATTGACTTTCATTTGATTCAATTAGTTTTGTTTGAATGTGTTTGACATTCATATGATTCAATTAGCTTTTTTTGAATGTGTTTGACTTTCATTTAATTCATTTAGCTTTGTTTGAATGTGTTTAACTTTCATTTTATTCAATTAGCTTTGTAGAATGTATTTGACTTTCATTTGTTGCAAATAGCTTTGTTTGAATGTGTTTGACTTTCATTTGATTCAAATAGCTTTGTTTGAATATGTTTGACTTTCATTTGATTCAATTAGCTTTGTAGAATGTATTTGACTTTCATTTGATTCAAATAGCTTTGTAGAATGCATTTGACTTTCATTTGATTCAAATAGCTTTGTTTGAATGTGATTGACTTTCATTTGATTCAATTAGTTTTGTTTGAATGTGTTTGACATTCATATGATTCAATTAGCTTTTTTTGAATGTGTTTGACTTTCATTTAATTCATTTAGCTTTGTTTGAATGTGTTTAACTTTCATTTGATTCAATTAGCTTTGTAGAATGTATTTGACTTTCATTTGTTGCAAATAGCTTTGTTTGAATGTGTTTGACTTTCATTTGATTCAAATAGCTTTGTTTGAATGTGTTTGACTTTCATTTGATTCAATTAGCGTTGTAGAATGTATTTGACATTCATTTGATTCAAATAGTTTTGTTTGAATGTGTTTTACTTTCATTTGATTTAATTAGCTTTGTAGAATGTATTTGACTTTCATTTGATTCAAATAGCTTTGAAGAATGCATTTGACTTTCATTTGATTCAAATAGCTTTGTTTGAATGTGATTGACTTTCATTTGATTCAATTAGCTTTGTTTGAATGTGTTTGACATTCATATGATTCAATTAGCTTTTTTTGAATGTGTTTGAATTTCATTTAATTCATTTAGCTTTGTTTGAATGTGTTTAACTTTCATTTTATTCAATTAGCTTTGTAGAATGTATTTGACTTTCATTTGTTGCAAATAGCTTTGTTTGAATGTGTTTGACTTTCATTTGATTCAGTTAGCTTTGTAGAATGCATTTCACTTTCATTTTATTTAAATAACTATGTTTGAATGTGTTAGACTTTCATTTGATTCAAATAGCTTTATTTGAATGTGTTTGACTTTCATTTGATACAATTAGCTTTGTAGAATGTATTTGACTTTCATTTGATTCAAATAGCTTTATTTGAATGTGTTTGACTTTCATTTGATTCAAATAGCTTTGTTTTAATGTGTTTGACTTTCATTTGATTAAATTAGCTTTGTAGAATGTATTTGACTTTCATTTGATTCAAATAGCATTATAGAATGTATTTTACTTTCATTTGATTCAGTTAGCTTTGTAGAATGCATTTCACTTTCATTTTATTTAAATAACTTTGTTTGAATGTGTTAGACTATCATTTGATTCAAATAGCTTTATTTGAATGTGTTTGACTTTCAATTGATACAATTAGCTTTGTAGAATGTATTTGACTTTCATTTGATTCAAATAGCTTTGTAGAATGTGTTTGACTTTCATTTGATTCAAATAGCTTTGTTTGAATGCGTTTCTCTTTCATTTGATTCAATTTGCTTTGTAGAAAGTATTTGACTTTTATTTGATTTAATTAGCTTTGTTTGAATGTATTTGACTCTCATTTGATTCAAATAGCTTTATTTGAATGTGTTTGACTTTCATTTGATTCAAATTCCTTTGTTTGAATGTGTTTGACTTTCATTTGATTCAAATAGCTTTGTTTGAATGTGTTTGACTTTCATTTGATTCAACTAGCTTTGTAGAATGTATTTGACTTTCATTTGATTCAAATAGCTTTGTTTGAATGTTTTTTAATTTCATCTGATTCAATTAGCTTTGTAGAATGTATTTGTCTTTCATTTGATTCAAATAGCTTTTTTTGAATGTGTTTGACTCTCATTTGATTCAAATAGCTTTGTAGAATGTATTTGACTTTCATTTGATTCAAATAGCATTGTCGAATGTATTTTACTGTCATTTGATTTAAATAGCTTTGTTTGAATGTGTTTGACTCTCATTTGATTAAAATATCTTTGTAGAATGTATTTGACTTTCATTTGATTCAAATAGCTTTATTTGAATGTGTTTGACTTTCATTTGATTCAAATAGCTTTGTTTTAATGTGTTTGACTTTCATTTGATTAAATTAGCTTTGTAGAATGTATTTGACTTTCATTTGATTCAAATAGCATTATAGAATGTATTTTACTTTCATTTGATTCAGTTAGCTTTGTAGAATGCATTTCACTTTCATTTTATTTAAATAACTTTGTTTGAATGTGTTAGACTATCATTTGATTCAAATAGCTTTATTTGAATGTGTTTGACTTTCAATTGATACAATTAGCTTTGTAGAATGTATTTGACTTTCATTTGATTCAAATAGCTTTGTAGAATGTGTTTGACTTTCATTTGATTCAAATAGCTTTGTTTGAATGCGTTTCTCTTTCATTTGATTCAATTTGCTTTGTAGAAAGTATTTGACTTTTATTTGATTTAATTAGCTTTGTTTGAATGTATTTGACTCTCATTTGATTCAAATAGCTTTATTTGAATGTGTTTGACTTTCATTTGATTCAAATTCCTTTGTTTGAATGTGTTTGACTTTCATTTGATTCAAATAGCTTTGTTTGAATGTGTTTGACTTTCATTTGATTCAACTAGCTTTGTAGAATGTATTTGACTTTCATTTGATTCAAATAGCTTTGTTTGAATGTTTTTTACTTTCATCTGATTCAATTAGCTTTGTAGAATGTATTTGTCTTTCATTTGATTCAAATAGCTTTTTTTGAATGTGTTTGACTCTCATTTGATTCAAATAGCTTTGTAGAATGTATTTGACTTTCATTTGATTCAAATAGCATTGTAGAATGTATTTTACTGTCATTTGATTTAAATAGCTTTGTTTGAATGTGTTTGACTCTCATTTGATTAAAATATCTTTGTAGAATGTATTTGACTTTCATTTGATTCAAATAGCATTGTAGAATGTATTTGATTGTCATTTGATTTAAATAGCTTTGTTTGAATGTGTTTGACTTTCATTTGATTCAAATAGCTTTGTTTGAATGTATTTGACTTTCATTTGATTCAAATAGCATTATAGAATGTATTTTACTTTCATTTGATTCAAATAGCTTTGTAGAATGCATTTCACTTTCATTTTATTTAAATAACTTTGTTTGAATGTGTTAGACTATCATTTGATTCAAATAGCTTTATTTGAATGTGTTTGACTTTCAATTGATACAATTAGCTTTGTAGAATGTATTTGACTTTCATTTGATTCAAATAGCTTTGTAGAATGTGTTTGACTTTCATTTGATTCAAATAGCTTTGTTTGAATGCGTTTCTCTTTCATTTGATTCAATTTGCTTTGTAGAAAGTATTTGACTTTTATTTGATTTAATTAGCTTTGTTTGAATGTATTTGACTCTCATTTGATTCAAATAGCTTTATTTGAATGTGTTTGACTTTCATTTGATTCAAATTCCTTTGTTTGAATGTGTTTGACTTTCATTTGATTCAAATAGCTTTGTTTGAATGTGTTTGACTTTCATTTGATTCAACTAGCTTTGTAGAATGTATTTGACTTTCATTTGATTCAAATAGCTTTGTTTGAATGTTTTTTACTTTTATCTGATTCAATTAGCTTTGTAGAATGTATTTGTCTTTCATTTGATTCAAATAGCTTTGATTGAATGTGTTTGACTTTCATTTGATTCAACTAGCTTTGTTTGAATGTGTTTGACATTCATATGATTCAATTAGCTTTTTTTGAATGTGTTTGACTTTCATTTAATTCATTTAGCTTTGTTTGAATGTGTTTAACTTTCATTTGATTCAATTAGCTTTGTAGAATGTATTTGACTTTCATTTGTTGCAAATAGCTTTGTTTGAATGTGTTTGACTTTCATTTGATTCAAATAGCTTTGTTTGAATGTGTTTGACTTTCATTTGATTCAATTAGCGTTGTAGAATGTATTTGACATTCATTTGATTCAAATAGTTTTGTTTGAATGTGTTTTACTTTCATTTGATTTAATTAGCTTTGTAGAATGTATTTGACTTTCATTTGATTCAAATAGCTTTGTAGAATGCATTTGACTTTCATTTGATTCAAATAGCTTTGTTTGAATGTGATTGACTTTCATTTGATTCAATTAGTTTTGTTTGAATGTGTTTGACATTCATATGATTCAATTAGCTTTTTTTGAATGTGTTTGACTTTCATTTAATTCATTTAGCTTTGTTTGAATGTGTTTAACTTTCATTTTATTCAATTAGCTTTGTAGAATGTATTTGACTTTCATTTGTTGCAAATAGCTTTGTTTGAATGTGTTTGACTTTCATTTGATTCAAATAGCTTTGTTTGAATATGTTTGACTTTCATTTGATTCAATTAGCTTTGTAGAATGTATTTGACTTTCATTTGATTCAAATAGCTTTGTAGAATGCATTTGACTTTCATTTGATTCAAATAGCTTTGTTTGAATGTGATTGACTTTCATTTGATTCAATTAGTTTTGTTTGAATGTGTTTGACATTCATATGATTCAATTAGCTTTTTTTGAATGTGTTTGACTTTCATTTAATTCATTTAGCTTTGTTTGAATGTGTTTAACTTTCATTTGATTCAATTAGCTTTGTAGAATGTATTTGACTTTCATTTGTTGCAAATAGCTTTGTTTGAATGTGTTTGACTTTCATTTGATTCAAATAGCTTTGTTTGAATGTGTTTGACTTTCATTTGATTCAATTAGCGTTGTAGAATGTATTTGACATTCATTTGATTCAAATAGTTTTGTTTGAATGTGTTTTACTTTCATTTGATTTAATTAGCTTTGTAGAATGTATTTGACTTTCATTTGATTCAAATAGCTTTGTAGAATGCATTTGACTTTCATTTGATTCAAATAGCTTTGTTTGAATGTGATTGACTTTCATTTGATTCAATTAGCTTTGTTTGAATGTGTTTGACATTCATATGATTCAATTAGCTTTTTTTGAATGTGTTTGACTTTCATTTAATTCATTTAGCTTTGTTTGAATGTGTTTAACTTTCATTTTATTCAATTAGCTTTGTAGAATGTATTTGACTTTCATTTGTTGCAAATAGCTTTGTTTGAATGTGTTTGACTTTCATTTGATTCAGTTAGCTTTGTAGAATGCATTTCACTTTCATTTTATTTAAATAACTATGTTTGAATGTGTTAGACTTTCATTTGATTCAAATAGCTTTATTTGAATGTGTTTGACTTTCATTTGATACAATTAGCTTTGTAGAATGTATTTGACTTTCATTTGATTCAAATAGCTTTATTTGAATGTGTTTGACTTTCATTTGATTCAAATAGCTTTGTTTTAATGTGTTTGACTTTCATTTGATTAAATTAGCTTTGTAGAATGTATTTGACTTTCATTTGATTCAAATAGCATTATAGAATGTATTTTACTTTCATTTGATTCAGTTAGCTTTGTAGAATGCATTTCACTTTCATTTTATTTAAATAACTTTGTTTGAATGTGTTAGACTATCATTTGATTCAAATAGCTTTATTTGAATGTGTTTGACTTTCAATTGATACAATTAGCTTTGTAGAATGTATTTGACTTTCATTTGATTCAAATAGCTTTGTAGAATGTGTTTGACTTTCATTTGATTCAAATAGCTTTGTTTGAATGCGTTTCTCTTTCATTTGATTCAATTTGCTTTGTAGAAAGTATTTGACTTTTATTTGATTTAATTAGCTTTGTTTGAATGTATTTGACTCTCATTTGATTCAAATAGCTTTATTTGAATGTGTTTGACTTTCATTTGATTCAAATTCCTTTGTTTGAATGTGTTTGACTTTCATTTGATTCAAATAGCTTTGTTTGAATGTGTTTGACTTTCATTTGATTCAACTAGCTTTGTAGAATGTATTTGACTTTCATTTGATTCAAATAGCTTTGTTTGAATGTTTTTTACTTTCATCTGATTCAATTAGCTTTGTAGAATGTATTTGTCTTTCATTTGATTCAAATAGCTTTTTTTGAATGTGTTTGACTCTCATTTGATTCAAATAGCTTTGTAGAATGTATTTGACTTTCATTTGATTCAAATAGCATTGTCGAATGTATTTTACTGTCATTTGATTTAAATAGCTTTGTTTGAATGTGTTTGACTCTCATTTGATTAAAATATCTTTGTAGAATGTATTTGACTTTCATTTGATTCAAATAGCTTTATTTGAATGTGTTTGACTTTCATTTGATTCAAATAGCTTTGTTTTAATGTGTTTGACTTTCATTTGATTAAATTAGCTTTGTAGAATGTATTTGACTTTCATTTGATTCAAATAGCATTATAGAATGTATTTTACTTTCATTTGATTCAGTTAGCTTTGTAGAATGCATTTCACTTTCATTTTATTTAAATAACTGTGTTTGAATGTGTTAGACTATCATTTGATTCAAATAGCTTTATTTGAATGTGTTTGACTTTCAATTGATACAATTAGCTTTGTAGAATGTATTTGACTTTCATTTGATTCAAATAGCTTTGTAGAATGTGTTTGACTTTCATTTGATTCAAATAGCTTTGTTTGAATGCGTTTCTCTTTCATTTGATTCAATTTGCTTTGTAGAAAGTATTTGACTTTTATTTGATTTAATTAGCTTTGTTTGAATGTATTTGACTCTCATTTGATTCAAATAGCTTTATTTGAATGTGTTTGACTTTCATTTGATTCAAATTCCTTTGTTTGAATGTGTTTGACTTTCATTTGATTCAAATAGCTTTGTTTGAATGTGTTTGACTTTCATTTGATTCAACTAGCTTTGTAGAATGTATTTGACTTTCATTTGATTCAAATAGCTTTGTTTGAATGTTTTTTACTTTCATCTGATTCAATTAGCTTTGTAGAATGTATTTGTCTTTCATTTGATTCAAATAGCTTTTTTTGAATGTGTTTGACTCTCATTTGATTCAAATAGCTTTGTAGAATGTATTTGACTTTCATTTGATTCAAATAGCATTGTAGAATGTATTTTACTGTCATTTGATTTAAATAGCTTTGTTTGAATGTGTTTGACTCTCATTTGATTAAAATATCTTTGTAGAATGTATTTGACTTTCATTTGATTCAAATAGCATTGTAGAATGTATTTGATTGTCATTTGATTTAAATAGCTTTGTTTGAATGTGTTTGACTTTCATTTGATTCAAATAGCTTTGTTTGAATGTATTTGACTTTCATTTGATTCAAATAGCATTATAGAATGTATTTTACTTTCATTTGATTCAAATAGCTTTGTAGAATGCATTTCACTTTCATTTTATTTAAATAACTTTGTTTGAATGTGTTAGACTATCATTTGATTCAAATAGCTTTATTTGAATGTGTTTGACTTTCAATTGATACAATTAGCTTTGTAGAATGTATTTGACTTTCATTTGATTCAAATAGCTTTGTAGAATGTGTTTGACTTTCATTTGATTCAAATAGCTTTGTTTGAATGCGTTTCTCTTTTATTTGATTCAATTTGCTTTGTAGAAAGTATTTGACTTTTATTTGATTTAATTAGCTTTGTTTGAATGTATTTGACTCTCATTTGATTCAAATAGCTTTATTTGAATGTGTTTGACTTTCATTTGATTCAAATTCCTTTGTTTGAATGTGTTTGACTTTCATTTGATTCAAATAGCTTTGTTTGAATGTGTTTGACTTTCATTTGATTCAACTAGCTTTGTAGAATGTATTTGACTTTCATTTGATTCAAATAGCTTTGTTTGAATGTTTTTTACTTTTATCTGATTCAATTAGCTTTGTAGAATGTATTTGTCTTTCATTTGATTCAAATAGCTTTGATTGAATGTGTTTGACTTTCATTTGATTCAACTAGCTTTGTTTGAATGTGTTTGACATTCATATGATTCAATTAGCTTTTTTTGAATGTGTTTGACTTTCATTTAATTCATTTAGCTTTGTTTGAATGTGTTTAACTTTCATTTGATTCAATTAGCTTTGTAGAATGTATTTGACTTTCATTTGTTGCAAATAGCTTTGTTTGAATGTGTTTGACTTTCATTTGATTCAAATAGCTTTGTTTGAATGTGTTTGACTTTCATTTGATTCAATTAGCGTTGTAGAATGTATTTGACATTCATTTGATTCAAATAGTTTTGTTTGAATGTGTTTTACTTTCATTTGATTTAATTAGCTTTGTAGAATGTATTTGACTTTCATTTGATTCAAATAGCTTTGTAGAATGCATTTGACTTTCATTTGATTCAAATAGCTTTGTTTGAATGTGATTGACTTTCATTTGATTCAATTAGTTTTGTTTGAATGTGTTTGACATTCATATGATTCAATTAGCTTTTTTTGAATGTGTTTGACTTTCATTTAATTCATTTAGCTTTGTTTGAATGTGTTTAACTTTCATTTTATTCAATTAGCTTTGTAGAATGTATTTGACTTTCATTTGTTGCAAATAGCTTTGTTTGAATGTGTTTGACTTTCATTTGATTCAAATAGCTTTGTTTGAATATGTTTGACTTTCATTTGATTCAATTAGCTTTGTAGAATGTATTTGACTTTCATTTATTTCAAATAGCTTTGTTTGAATGTGTTTGACTTTCATTTGATTCAGTTAGCTTTGTAGAATGCATTTCACTTTCATTTTATTTAAATAACTTTGTTTGAAGGTGTTAGACTTTCATTTGATTCAAATAGCTTTGTTTGAATGTGTTTTACATTCATTTGATTCAATTAGCTTTGTAGAATGTATTTGACTTTCATTTGATTCAAATAGTTTTGTTTCAATGTGTTTGACTTTCATTTGATTCAAATAGCTTTGTTTGAATGTGTTTGACTTTCATTTGATTCAACTAGCTTTGTAGAATGTATTTGACTTTCATTTGATTCAAATAGCTTTGTTTGAATGTTTTTTACTTTCATCTGATTCAATTAGCTTTGTAGAATGTATTTGTCTTTCATTTGATTCAAATAGCTTTGATTGAATGTGTTTGACTTTCATTTGATTCAACTAGCTTTGTTTGAATGTGTTTGACTTTCATTTGATTCAATTAGCTTTTTTTGAATGTGTTTGACTTTAATTTAATTCATTTAGCTTTGTTTGAATGTGTTTAACTTTCATTTGATTCAATTAGCTTTGTAGAATGTATTTGACTTTCATTTGTTGCAAATAGCTTTGTTTGAATGTGTTTGACTTTCATTTGATTCAACCACTTGTGACACGCGCCACACCACCTTGTAGCTTGGCTCAGTCCGGTGCCGGAAGGCAGGCGCGTGGGAACCATCTCGGCGCGTGGCCGCCTGTATCGTTGCCGGAAGTGAACTGCGCAACTTCTTCGTTCTTGGAAATCATGCTTCTTTCTTTCCAATTTAAGCTATTGGACCTTTCCTTGATTATTTCCTTGTTTGGGTAGCCTATAATGGAGTTGTTTAGACCATCTAAAAGTACATTAGATCTTTCAAAAGAATTAGCTTCTTGATTCGCATCAATTAGCTTTGTAGAATGTATTTGACTTTCATTTGATTCAAATAGCTTTGTAGAATGTGTTTGACTTTCATTTGATTCAAATAGCTTTGTTTGAATGCGTTTCTCTTTCATTTGATTCAATTAGCTGTGTAGAATGTATTTGACTTTCATTTGATTCAAATAGCTTGGTTTGAATGTGTTTGACTTTCATTTGATTCAATTAGCTTTGTAGAATGTGTTTGACTTTCATTTGATTCAAATAGCTTTGTTTTAATGTGTTTGACTTTCATTTGATTAAATTAGCTTTGTAGAATGTATTTGACTTTCATTTGATTCAAATAGCATTATAGAATGTATTTTACTTTCATTTGATTCAGTTAGCTTTGTAGAATGCATTTCACTTTCATTTTATTTAAATAACTTTGTTTGAATGTGTTAGACTATCATTTGATTCAAATAGCTTTATTTGAATGTGTTTGACTTTCAAATGATACAATTAGCTTTGTAGAATGTATTTGACTTTCATTTGATTCAAATAGCTTTGTAGAATGTGTTTGACTTTCATTTGATTCAAATAGCTTTGTTTGAATGCGTTTCTCTTTCATTTGATTCAATTTGCTTTGTAGAAAGTATTTGACTTTTATTTGATTTAATTAGCTTTGTTTGAATGTATTTGACTCTCATTTGATTCAAATAGCTTTATTTGAATGTGTTTGACTTTCATTTGATTCAAATTCCTTTGTTTGAATGTGTTTGACTTTCATTTGATTCAAATAGCTTTGTTTGAATGTGTTTGACTTTCATTTGATTCAACTAGCTTTGTAGAATGTATTTGACTTTCATTTGATTCAAATAGCTTTGTTTGAATGTTTTTTACTTTCATCTGATTCAATTAGCTTTGTAGAATGTATTTGTCTTTCATTTGATTCAAATAGCTTTTTTTGAATGTGTTTGACTCTCATTTGATTCAAATAGCTTTGTAGAATGTATTTGACTTTCATTTGATTCAAATAGCATTGTAGAATGTATTTTACTGTCATTTGATTTAAATAGCTTTGTTTGAATGTGTTTGACTCTCATTTGATTAAAATATCTTTGTAGAATGTATTTGACTTTCATTTGATTCAAATAGCTTTATTTGAATGTGTTTGACTTTCATTTGATTCAAATAGCTTTGTTTTAATGTGTTTGACTTTCATTTGATTAAATTAGCTTTGTAGAATGTATTTGACTTTCATTTGATTCAAATAGCATTATAGAATGTATTTTACTTTCATTTGATTCAGTTAGCTTTGTAGAATGCATTTCACTTTCATTTTATTTAAATAACTTTGTTTGAATGTGTTAGACTATCATTTGATTCAAATAGCTTTATTTGAATGTGTTTGACTTTCAATTGATACAATTAGCTTTGTAGAATGTATTTGACTTTCATTTGATTCAAATAGCTTTGTAGAATGTGTTTGACTTTCATTTGATTCAAATAGCTTTGTTTGAATGCGTTTCTCTTTCATTTGATTCAATTTGCTTTGTAGAAAGTATTTGACTTTTATTTGATTTAATTAGCTTTGTTTGAATGTATTTGACTCTCATTTGATTCAAATAGCTTTATTTGAATGTGTTTGACTTTCATTTGATTCAAATTCCTTTGTTTGAATGTGTTTGACTTTCATTTGATTCAAATAGCTTTGTTTGAATGTGTTTGACTTTCATTTGATTCAACTAGCTTTGTAGAATGTATTTGACTTTCATTTGATTCAAATAGCTTTGTTTGAATGTTTTTTACTTTCATCTGATTCAATTAGCTTTGTAGAATGTATTTGTCTTTCATTTGATTCAAATAGCTTTTTTTGAATGTGTTTGACTCTCATTTGATTCAAATAGCTTTGTAGAATGTATTTGACTTTCATTTGATTCAAATAGCATTGTAGAATGTATTTTACTGTCATTTGATTTAAATAGCTTTGTTTGAATGTGTTTGACTCTCATTTGATTAAAATATCTTTGTAGAATGTATTTGACTTTCATTTGATTCAAATAGCATTGTAGAATGTATTTGATTGTCATTTGATTTAAATAGCTTTGTTTGAATGTGTTTGACTTTCATTTGATTCAAATAGCTTTGTTTGAATGTATTTGACTTTCATTTGATTCAAATAGCATTATAGAATGTATTTTACTTTCATTTGATTCAAATAGCTTTGTAGAATGCATTTCACTTTCATTTTATTTAAATAACTTTGTTTGAATGTGTTAGACTATCATTTGATTCAAATAGCTTTATTTGAATGTGTTTGACTTTCAATTGATACAATTAGCTTTGTAGAATGTATTTGACTTTCATTTGATTCAAATAGCTTTGTAGAATGTGTTTGACTTTCATTTGATTCAAATAGCTTTGTTTGAATGCGTTTCTCTTTTATTTGATTCAATTTGCTTTGTAGAAAGTATTTGACTTTTATTTGATTTAATTAGCTTTGTTTGAATGTATTTGACTCTCATTTGATTCAAATAGCTTTATTTGAATGTGTTTGACTTTCATTTGATTCAAATTCCTTTGTTTGAATGTGTTTGACTTTCATTTGATTCAAATAGCTTTGTTTGAATGTGTTTGACTTTCATTTGATTCAACTAGCTTTGTAGAATGTATTTGACTTTCATTTGATTCAAATAGCTTTGTTTGAATGTTTTTTACTTTTATCTGATTCAATTAGCTTTGTAGAATGTATTTGTCTTTCATTTGATTCAAATAGCTTTGATTGAATGTGTTTGACTTTCATTTGATTCAACTAGCTTTGTTTGAATGTGTTTGACATTCATATGATTCAATTAGCTTTTTTTGAATGTGTTTGACTTTCATTTAATTCATTTAGCTTTGTTTGAATGTGTTTAACTTTCATTTGATTCAATTAGCTTTGTAGAATGTATTTGACTTTCATTTGTTGCAAATAGCTTTGTTTGAATGTGTTTGACTTTCATTTGATTCAAATAGCTTTGTTTGAATGTGTTTGACTTTCATTTGATTCAATTAGCGTTGTAGAATGTATTTGACATTCATTTGATTCAAATAGTTTTGTTTGAATGTGTTTTACTTTCATTTGATTTAATTAGCTTTGTAGAATGTATTTGACTTTCATTTGATTCAAATAGCTTTGTAGAATGCATTTGACTTTCATTTGATTCAAATAGCTTTGTTTGAATGTGATTGACTTTCATTTGATTCAATTAGTTTTGTTTGAATGTGTTTGACATTCATATGATTCAATTAGCTTTTTTTGAATGTGTTTGACTTTCATTTAATTCATTTAGCTTTGTTTGAATGTGTTTAACTTTCATTTTATTCAATTAGCTTTGTAGAATGTATTTGACTTTCATTTGTTGCAAATAGCTTTGTTTGAATGTGTTTGACTTTCATTTGATTCAAATAGCTTTGTTTGAATATGTTTGACTTTCATTTGATTCAATTAGCTTTGTAGAATGTATTTGACTTTCATTTATTTCAAATAGCTTTGTTTGAATGTGTTTGACTTTCATTTGATTCAGTTAGCTTTGTAGAATGCATTTCACTTTCATTTTATTTAAATAACTTTGTTTGAAGGTGTTAGACTTTCATTTGATTCAAATAGCTTTGTTTGAATGTGTTTTACATTCATTTGATTCAATTAGCTTTGTAGAATGTATTTGACTTTCATTTGATTCAAATAGTTTTGTTTCAATGTGTTTGACTTTCATTTGATTCAAATAGCTTTGTTTGAATGTGTTTGACTTTCATTTGATTCAACTAGCTTTGTAGAATGTATTTGACTTTCATTTGATTCAAATAGCTTTGTTTGAATGTTTTTTACTTTCATCTGATTCAATTAGCTTTGTAGAATGTATTTGTCTTTCATTTGATTCAAATAGCTTTGATTGAATGTGTTTGACTTTCATTTGATTCAACTAGCTTTGTTTGAATGTGTTTGACTTTCATTTGATTCAATTAGCTTTTTTTGAATGTGTTTGACTTTAATTTAATTCATTTAGCTTTGTTTGAATGTGTTTAACTTTCATTTGATTCAATTAGCTTTGTAGAATGTATTTGACTTTCATTTGTTGCAAATAGCTTTGTTTGAATGTGTTTGACTTTCATTTGATTCAACCACTTGTGACACGCGCCACACCACCTTGTAGCTTGGCTCAGTCCGGTGCCGGAAGGCAGGCGCGTGGGAACCATCTCGGCGCGTGGCCGCCTGTATCGTCGCCGGAAGTGAACTGCGCAACTTCTTCGTTCTTGGAAATCATGCTTCTTTCTTTCCAATTTAAGCTATTGGACCTTTCCTTGATTATTTCCTTGTTTGGGTAGCCTATAATGGAGTTGTTTAGACCATCTAAAAGTACATTAGATCTTTCAAAAGAATTAGCTTCTTGATTCGCATCAATTAGCTTTGTAGAATGTATTTGACTTTCATTTGATTCAAATAGCTTTGTAGAATGTGTTTGACTTTCATTTGATTCAAATAGCTTTGTTTGAATGCGTTTCTCTTTCATTTGATTCAATTAGCTGTGTAGAATGTATTTGACTTTCATTTGATTCAAATAGCTTGGTTTGAATGTGTTTGACTTTCATTTGATTCAATTAGCTTTGTAGAATGTGTTTGACTTTCATTTGATTCAAATAGCTTTGTTTTAATGTGTTTGACTTTCATTTGATTAAATTAGCTTTGTAGAATGTATTTGACTTTCATTTGATTCAAATAGCATTATAGAATGTATTTTACTTTCATTTGATTCAGTTAGCTTTGTAGAATGCATTTCACTTTCATTTTATTTAAATAACTTTGTTTGAATGTGTTAGACTATCATTTGATTCAAATAGCTTTATTTGAATGTGTTTGACTTTCAAATGATACAATTAGCTTTGTAGAATGTATTTGACTTTCATTTGATTCAAATAGCTTTGTAGAATGTGTTTGACTTTCATTTGATTCAAATAGCTTTGTTTGAATGCGTTTCTCTTTCATTTGATTCAATTTGCTTTGTAGAAAGTATTTGACTTTTATTTGATTTAATTAGCTTTGTTTGAATGTATTTGACTCTCATTTGATTCAAATAGCTTTATTTGAATGTGTTTGACTTTCATTTGATTCAAATTCCTTTGTTTGAATGTGTTTGACTTTCATTTGATTCAAATAGCTTTGTTTGAATGTGTTTGACTTTCATTTGATTCAACTAGCTTTGTAGAATGTATTTGACTTTCATTTGATTCAAATAGCTTTGTTTGAATGTTTTTTACTTTCATCTGATTCAATTAGCTTTGTAGAATGTATTTGTCTTTCATTTGATTCAAATAGCTTTTTTTGAATGTGTTTGACTCTCATTTGATTCAAATAGCTTTGTAGAATGTATTTGACTTTCATTTGATTCAAATAGCATTGTAGAATGTATTTTACTGTCATTTGATTTAAATAGCTTTGTTTGAATGTGTTTGACTCTCATTTGATTAAAATATCTTTGTAGAATGTATTTGACTTTCATTTGATTCAAATAGCTTTATTTGAATGTGTTTGACTTTCATTTGATTCAAATAGCTTTGTTTTAATGTGTTTGACTTTCATTTGATTAAATTAGCTTTGTAGAATGTATTTGACTTTCATTTGATTCAAATAGCATTATAGAATGTATTTTACTTTCATTTGATTCAGTTAGCTTTGTAGAATGCATTTCACTTTCATTTTATTTAAATAACTTTGTTTGAATGTGTTAGACTATCATTTGATTCAAATAGCTTTATTTGAATGTGTTTGACTTTCAATTGATACAATTAGCTTTGTAGAATGTATTTGACTTTCATTTGATTCAAATAGCTTTGTAGAATGTGTTTGACTTTCATTTGATTCAAATAGCTTTGTTTGAATGCGTTTCTCTTTCATTTGATTCAATTTGCTTTGTAGAAAGTATTTGACTTTTATTTGATTTAATTAGCTTTGTTTGAATGTATTTGACTCTCATTTGATTCAAATAGCTTTATTTGAATGTGTTTGACTTTCATTTGATTCAAATTCCTTTGTTTGAATGTGTTTGACTTTCATTTGATTCAAATAGCTTTGTTTGAATGTGTTTGACTTTCATTTGATTCAACTAGCTTTGTAGAATGTATTTGACTTTCATTTGATTCAAATAGCTTTGTTTGAATGTTTTTTACTTTCATCTGATTCAATTAGCTTTGTAGAATGTATTTGTCTTTCATTTGATTCAAATAGCTTTTTTTGAATGTGTTTGACTCTCATTTGATTCAAATAGCTTTGTAGAATGTATTTGACTTTCATTTGATTCAAATAGCATTGTAGAATGTATTTTACTGTCATTTGATTTAAATAGCTTTGTTTGAATGTGTTTGACTCTCATTTGATTAAAATATCTTTGTAGAATGTATTTGACTTTCATTTGATTCTAATAGCATTGTAGAATGTATTTGATTGTCATTTGATTTAAATAGCTTTGTTTGAATGTGTTTGACTTTCATTTGATTCAAATAGCTTTGTTTGAATGTATTTGACTTTCATTTGATTCAAATAGCATTATAGAATGTATTTTACTTTCATTTGATTCAAATAGCTTTGTAGAATGCATTTCACTTTCATTTTATTTAAATAACTTTGTTTGAATGTGTTAGACTATCATTTGATTCAAATAGCTTTATTTGAATGTGTTTGACTTTCAATTGATACAATTAGCTTTGTAGAATGTATTTGACTTTCATTTGATTCAAATAGCTTTGTAGAATGTGTTTGACTTTCATTTGATTCAAATAGCTTTGTTTGAATGCGTTTCTCTTTCATTTGATTCAATTTGCTTTGTAGAAAGTATTTGACTTTTATTTGATTTAATTAGCTTTGTTTGAATGTATTTGACTCTCATTTGATTCAAATAGCTTTATTTGAATGTGTTTGACTTTCATTTGATTCAAATTCCTTTGTTTGAATGTGTTTGACTTTCATTTGATTCAAATAGCTTTGTTTGAATGTGTTTGACTTTCATTTGATTCAACTAGCTTTGTAGAATGTATTTGACTTTCATTTGATTCAAATAGCTTTGTTTGAATGTTTTTTACTTTCATCTGATTCAATTAGCTTTGTAGAATGTATTTGTCTTTCATTTGATTCAAATAGCTTTTTTTGAATGTGTTTGACTCTCATTTGATTCAAATAGCTTTGTAGAATGTATTTGACTTTCATTTGATTCAAATAGCATTGTAGAATGTATTTTACTGTCATTTGATTTAAATAGCTTTGTTTGAATGTGTTTGACTCTCATTTGATTAAAATATCTTTGTAGAATGTATTTGACTTTCATTTGATTCAAATAGCATTGTAGAATGTATTTGATTGTCATTTGATTTAAATAGCTTTGTTTGAATGTGTTTGACTTTCATTTGATTCAAATAGCTTTGTTTGAATGTATTTGACTTTCATTTGATTCAAATAGCATTATAGAATGTATTTTACTTTCATTTGATTCAAATAGCTTTGTAGAATGCATTTCACTTTCATTTTATTTAAATAACTTTGTTTGAATGTGTTAGACTATCATTTGATTCAAATAGCTTTATTTGAATGTGTTTGACTTTCAATTGATACAATTAGCTTTGTAGAATGTATTTGACTTTCATTTGATTCAAATAGCTTTGTAGAATGTGTTTGACTTTCATTTGATTCAAATAGCTTTGTTTGAATGCGTTTCTCTTTCATTTGATTCAATTTGCTTTGTAGAAAGTATTTGACTTTTATTTGATTTAATTAGCTTTGTTTGAATGTATTTGACTCTCATTTGATTCAAATAGCTTTATTTGAATGTGTTTGACTTTCATTTGATTCAAATTCCTTTGTTTGAATGTGTTTGACTTTCATTTGATTCAAATAGCTTTGTTTGAATGTGTTTGACTTTCATTTGATTCAACTAGCTTTGTAGAATGTATTTGACTTTCATTTGATTCAAATAGCTTTGTTTGAATGTTTTTTACTTTCATCTGATTCAATTAGCTTTGTAGAATGTATTTGTCTTTCATTTGATTCAAATAGCTTTGATTGAATGTGTTTGACTTTCATTTGATTCAACTAGCTTTGTTTGAATGTGTTTGACATTCATATGATTCAATTAGCTTTTTTTGAATGTGTTTGACTTTCATTTAATTCATTTAGCTTTGTTTGAATGTGTTTAACTTTCATTTGATTCAATTAGCTTTGTAGAATGTATTTGACTTTCATTTGTTGCAAATAGCTTTGTTTGAATGTGTTTGACTTTCATTTGATTCAAATAGCTTTGTTTTAATGTGTTTGACTTTCATTTGATTAAATTAGCTTTGTAGAATGTATTTGACTTTCATTTGATTCAAATAGCATTATAGAATGTATTTTACTTTCATTTGATTCAGTTAGCTTTGTAGAATGCATTTCACTTTCATTTTATTTAAATAACTTTGTTTGAATGTGTTTGACTTTCATTTGATTCAATTAGCGTTGTAGAATGTATTTGACATTCATTTGATTCAAATAGTTTTGTTTGAATGTGTTTTACTTTCATTTGATTTAATTAGCTTTGTAGAATGTATTTGACTTTCATTTGATTCAAATAGCTTTGTAGAATGCATTTGACTTTCATTTGATTCAAATAGCTTTGTTTGAATGTGATTGACTTTCATTTGATTCAATTAGTTTTGTTTGAATGTGTTTGACATTCATATGATTCAATTAGCTTTTTTTGAATGTGTTTGACTTTCATTTAATTCATTTAGCTTTGTTTGAATGTGTTTAACTTTCATTTTATTCAATTAGCTTTGTAGAATGTATTTGACTTTCATTTGTTGCAAATAGCTTTGTTTGAATGTGTTTGACTTTCATTTGATTCAAATAGCTTTGTTTGAATATGTTTGACTTTCATTTGATTCAATTAGCTTTGTAGAATGTATTTGACTTTCATTTATTTCAAATAGCTTTGTTTGAATGTGTTTGACTTTCATTTGATTCATTTAGCTTTGTAGAATGCATTTCACTTTCATTTTATTTAAATAACTTTGTTTGAAGGTGTTAGACTTTCATTTGATTCAAATAGCTTTGTTTGAATGTGTTTTACATTCATTTGATTCAATTAGCTTTGTAGAATGTATTTGACTTTCATTTGATTCAAATAGCTTTATTTGAATGTGTTTGACTTTCATTTGATTCAAATAGCTTTGTTTTAATGTGTTTGACTTTCATTTGATTAAATTAGCTTTGTAGAATGTATTTGACTTTCATTTGATTCAAATAGCATTATAGAATGTATTTTACTTTCATTTGATTCAGTTAGCTTTGTAGAATGCATTTCACTTTCATTTTATTTAAATAACTTTGTTTGAATGTGTTAGACTATCATTTGATTCAAATAGCTTTATTTGAATGTGTTTGACTTTCAATTGATACAATTAGCTTTGTAGAATGTATTTGACTTTCATTTGATTCAAATAGCTTTGTAGAATGTGTTTGACTTTCATTTGATTCAAATAGCTTTGTTTGAATGCGTTTCTCTTTCATTTGATTCAATTTGCTTTGTAGAAAGTATTTGACTTTTATTTGATTTAACTAGCTTTGTTTGAATGTATTTGACTCTCATTTGATTCAAATAGCTTTATTTGAATGTGTTTGACTTTCATTTGATTCAAATTCCTTTGTTTGAATGTGTTTGACTTTCATTTGATTCAAATAGCTTTGTTTGAATGTGTTTGACTTTCATTTGATTCAACTAGCTTTGTAGAATGTATTTGACTTTCATTTGATTCAAATAGCTTTGTTTGAATGTTTTTTACTTTCATCTGATTCAATTAGCTTTGTAGAATGTATTTGTCTTTCATTTGATTCAAATAGCTTTGATTGAATGTGTTTGACTTTCATTTGATTCAACTAGCTTTGTTTGAATGTGTTTGACATTCATATGATTCAATTAGCTTTTTTTGAATGTGTTTGACTTTCATTTAATTCATTTAGCTTTGTTTGAATGTGTTTAACTTTCATTTGATTCAATTAGCTTTGTAGAATGTATTTGACTTTCATTTGTTGCAAATAGCTTTGTTTGAATGTGTTTGACTTTCATTTGATTCAAATAGCTTTGTTTGAATGTGTTTGACTTTCATTTGATTCAATTAGCGTTGTAGAATGTATTTGACATTCATTTGATTCAAATAGTTTTGTTTGAATGTGTTTTACTTTCATTTGATTTAATTAGCTTTGTAGAATGTATTTGACTTTCATTTGATTCAAATAGCTTTGTAGAATGCATTTGACTTTCATTTGATTCAAATAGCTTTGTTTGAATGTGATTGACTTTCATTTGATTCAATTAGCTTTGTTTGAATGTGTTTGACATTCATATGATTCAATTAGCTTTTTTTGAATGTGTTTGACTTTCATTTAATTCATTTAGCTTTGTTTGAATGTGTTTAACTTTCATTTTATTCAATTAGCTTTGTAGAATGTATTTGACTTTCATTTGTTGCAAATAGCTTTGTTTGAATGTGTTTGACTTTCATTTGATTCAGTTAGCTTTGTAGAATGCATTTCACTTTCATTTTATTTAAATAACTATGTTTGAATGTGTTAGACTTTCATTTGATTCAAATAGCTTTATTTGAATGTGTTTGACTTTCATTTGATACAATTAGCTTTGTAGAATGTATTTGACTTTCATTTGATTCAAATAGCTTTATTTGAATGTGTTTGACTTTCATTTGATTCAAATAGCTTTGTTTTAATGTGTTTGACTTTCATTTGATTAAATTAGCTTTGTAGAATGTATTTGACTTTCATTTGTTTCAAATAGCTTTGTTTGAATGTGTTTGACTTTCATTTGATTCAGTTAGCTTTGTAGAATGCATTTCACTTTCATTTTATTTAGATAACTTTGTTTGAAGGTGTTAGACTTTCATTTGATTCAAATAGCTTTGTTTGAATGTGTTTGACTTTCATTTGATTCAATTAGCTTTGTAGAATGTATTTCACTTTCATTTTATTCAAATAGCTTTGTTTGAATGTGTTTGACTTTCATTTGATTCAATTCGCTTTGTAGAATGTATTTGACTTTTATTTGATTTAATTAGCTTTATTAGAATGTATTTGACTCTCATTTGATTCAAATAGCTTTGTTTGAATGTGTTTGACTTTCATTTGATTCAATTAGCGTTGTAGAATGTATTTGACATTCATTTGATTCAAATAGCTTTGTTTGAATGTGTTTTACTTTCATTTGATTTAATTAGCTTTGTAGAATGTATTTGACTTTCATTTGATTCAAATAGCTTTGTTTGAATGTGTTTGACTCTCATTTGATTCAAATAGCTTTGTAGAATGTATTTGACTTTCATTTGATTCAAATAGCATTGTAGAATGTATTTTACTGTCATTTGATTCAAATAGCTTTGTTTGAATGTGTTTGACTCTCATTTGATTAAAATATCTTTGTAGAATGTATTTGACTTTCATTTGATTCAAATAGCTTTATTTGAATGTGTTTGACTTTCATTTGATTCAAATAGCTTTGTTTTAATGTGTTTGACTTTCATTTGATTAAATTAGCTTTGTAGAATGTATTTGACTTTCATTTGATTCAAATAGCATTATAGAATGTATTTTACTTTCATTTGATTCAGTTAGCTTTGTAGAATGCATTTCACTTTCATTTTATTTAAATAACTTTGTTTGAATGTGTTAGACTATCATTTGATTCAAATAGCTTTATTTGAATGTGTTTGACTTTCAATTGATACAATTAGCTTTGTAGAATGTATTTGACTTTCATTTGATTCAAATAGCTTTGTAGAATGTGTTTGACTTTCATTTGATTCAAATAGCTTTGTTTGAATGCGTTTCTCTTTCATTTGATTCAATTTGCTTTGTAGAAAGTGTTTGACTTTTATTTGATTTAATTAGCTTTGTTTGAATGTATTTGACTCTCATTTGATTCAAATAGCTTTATTTGAATGTGTTTGACTTTCATTTGATTCAAATTCCTTTGTTTGAATGTGTTTGACTTTCATTTGATTCAAATAGCTTTGTTTGAATGTGTTTGACTTTCATTTGATTCAACTAGCTTTGTAGAATGTATTTGACTTTCATTTGATTCAAATAGCTTTGTTTGAATGTTTTTTACTTTCATCTGATTCAATTAGCTTTGTAGAATGTATTTGTCTTTCATTTGATTCAAATAGCTTTGATTGAATGTGTTTGACTTTCATTTGATTCAACTAGCTTTGTTTGAATGTGTTTGACATTCATATGATTCAATTATCTTTTTTTGAATGTGTTTGACTTTCATTTAATTCATTTAGCTTTGTTTGAATGTGTTTAACTTTCATTTGATTCAATTAGCTTTGTAGAATGTATTTGACTTTCATTTGTTGCAAATAGCTTTGTTTGAATGTGTTTGACTTTCATTTGATTCAAATAGCTTTGTTTGAATGTGTTTGACTTCATTTGATTCAATTAGCGTTGTAGAATGTATTTGACATTCATTTGATTCAAATAGTTTTGTTTGAATGTGTTTTACTTTCATTTGATTTAATTAGCTTTGTAGAATGTATTTGACTTTCATTTGATTCAAATAGCTTTGTAGAATGCATTTGACTTTCATTTGATTCAAATAGCTTTGTTTGAATGTGATTGACTTTCATTTGATTCAATTAGCTTTGTTTGAATGTGTTTGACATTCATATGATTCAATTAGCTTTTTTTGAATGTGTTTGACTTTCATTTAATTCATTTAGCTTTGTTTGAATGTGTTTAACTTTCATTTTATTCAATTAGCTTTGTAGAATGTATTTGACTTTCATTTGTTGCAAATAGCTTTGTTTGAATGTGTTTGACTTTCATTTGATTCAGTTAGCTTTGTAGAATGCATTTCACTTTCATTTTATTTAAATAACTATGTTTGAATGTGTTAGACTTTCATTTGATTCAAATAGCTTTATTTGAATGTGTTTGACTTTCATTTGATTCAATTAACTTTGTAGAATGTATTTGACTTTCATTTGATTCAAATAGCTTTATTTGAATGTGTTTGACTTTCATTTGATTCAAATAGCTTTGTTTCAATGTGTTTGACTTTCATTTGATTAAATTAGCTTTGTAGAATGTATTTGACTTTCATTTGTTTCAAATAGCTTTGTTTGAATGTGTTTGACTTTCATTTGATTCAGTTAGCTTTGTAGAATGAATTTCACTTTCATTTTATTTAGATAACTTTGTTTGAAGGTGTTAGACTTTCATTTGATTCAAATAGCTTTGTTTGAATGTGTTTGACTTTCATTTGATTCAATTAGCTTTGTAGAATGTATTTCACTTTCATTTGATTCAAATAGCTTTGTTTGAATGTGTTTGACTTTCATTTGATTCAATTCGCTTTGTAGAATGTATTTGACTTTTATTTGATTTAATTAGCTTTATTAGAATGTATTTGACTCTCATTTGATTCAAATATCTTTGTTTGAATGTGTTTGACTTTCATTTGATTCAATTAGCGTTGTAGAATGTATTTGACATTCATTTGATTCAAATAGCTTTGTTTGAATGTGTTTTACTTTCATTTGATTTAATTAGCTTTGTAGAATGTATTTGACTTTCATTTGATTCAAATAGCTTTGTTTGAATGTGTTTGACTCTCATTTGATTCAAATAGCTTTGTAGAATGTATTTGACTTTCATTTGATTCAAATAGCATTGTAGAATGTATTTTACTGTCATTTGATTCAAATAGCTTTGTTTGAATGTGTTTGACTCTCATTTGATTAAAATATCTTTGTAGAATGTATTTGACTTTCATTTGATTCAAATAGCATTGTAGAATGTATTTGATTGTCATTTGATTTAAATAGCTTTGTTTGAATGTGTTTGACTTTCATTTGATTCAAATAGCTTTGTTTGAATGTGTTTGACTTTCATTTGATTCAAATAGCTTTGTTTGAATATGTTTGACTTTCATTTGATTCAATTAGCTTTGTAGAATGTATTTGACTTTCATTTATTTCAAATAGCTTTGTTTGAATGTGTTTGACTTTCATTTGATTCAGTTAGCTTTGTAGAATGCATTTCACTTTCATTTTATTTAAATAACTTTGTTTGAAGGTGTTAGACTTTCATTTGATTCAAATAGCTTTGTTTGAATGTGTTTTACATTCATTTGATTCAATTAGCTTTGTAGAATGTATTTGACTTTCATTTGATTCAAATAGCTTTATTTGAATGTGTTTGACTTTCATTTGATTCAAATAGCTTTGTTTTAATGTGTTTGACTTTCATTTGATTAAATTAGCTTTGTAGAATGTATTTGACTTTCATTTGATTCAAATAGCTTTGTAGAATGTGTTTGACTTTCATTTGATTCAAATAGCTTTGTTTGAATGCGTTTCTCTTTCATTTCATTCAATTTGCTTTGTAGAAAGTATTTGACTTTTATTTGATTTAATTAGCTTTGTTTGAATGTATTTGACTCTCATTTGATTCAAATAGCTTTATTTGAATGTGTTTGACTTTCATTTGATTCAAATTCCTTTGTTTGAATGTGTTTGACTTTCATTTGATTCAAATAGCTTTGTTTGAATGTGTTTGACTTTCATTTGATTCAACTAGCTTTGTAGAATGTATTTTACTTTCATTTGATTCAGTTAGCTTTGTAGAATGCATTTCACTTTCATTTTATTTAAATAACTTTGTTTGAATGTGTTAGACTATCATTTGATTCAAATAGCTTTATTTGAATGTGTTTGACTTTCAATTGATACAATTAGCTTTGTAGAATGTATTTGACTTTCATTTGATTCAAATAGCTTTGTAGCATGTGTTTGACTTTCATTTGATTCAAATAGCTTTGTTTGAATGCGTTTCTCTTTCATTTGATTCAATTTGCTTTGTAGAAAGTATTTGACTTTTATTTGATTTAATTAGCTTTCTTTGAATGTATTTGACTCTCATTTGATTCAAATAGCTTTATTTGAATGTGTTTGACTTTCATTTGATTCAAATTCCTTTGTTTGAATGTGTTTGACTTTCATTTGATTCAAATAGCTTTGTTTGAATGTGTTTGACTTTCATTTGATTCAACTAGCTTTGTAGAATTTATTTGACTTTTATTTGATTTAATTAGCTTTATTAGAATGTATTTGACTCTCATTTGATTCAAATATCTTTGTTTGAATGTGTTTGACTTTCATTTGATTCAATTAGCGTTGTAGAATGTATTTGACATTCATTTGATTCAAATAGCTTTGTTTGAATGTTTTTTACTTTCATCTGATTCAATTAGCTTTGTAGAATGTATTTGTCTTTCATTTGATTCAAATAGCTTTGTTTGAATGTGTTTGACTCTCATTTGATTCAAATAGCTTTGTAGAATGTATTTGACTTTCATTTGATTCAAATAGCATTGTAGAATGTATTTTACTGTCATTTGATTTAAATAGCTTTGTTTGAATGTGTTTGACTCTCATTTGATTAAAATATCTTTGTAGAATGTATTTGACTTTCATTTGATTCAAATAGCATTGTAGAATGTATTTGATTGTCATTTGATTTAAATAGCTTTGTTTGAATGTGTTTGACTTTCATTTGATTCAAATAGCTTTATTTGAATATGTTTGACTTTCATTTGATTCAATTAGCTTTGTAGAATGTATTTGACTTTCATTTATTTCAAATAGCTTTGTTTGAATGTGTTTGACTTTCATTTGATTCAGTTAGCTTTGTAGAATGCATTTCACTTTCATTTTATTTAAATAACTTTGTTTGAAGGTGTTAGACTTTTATTTGATTCAAATAGCTTTGTTTGAATGTGTTTTACATTCATTTGATTCAATTAGCTTTGTAGAATGTATTTGACTTTCATTTGATTCAAATAGCTTTATTTGAATGTGTTTGACTTTCATTTGATTCAAATAGCTTTGTTTTAATGTGTTTGACTTTCATTTGATTAAATTAGCTTTGTAATGTATTTGACTTTCATTTGATTCAAATAGCATTATAGAATGTATTTTACTTTCATTTGATTCAGTTAGCTTTGTAGAATGCATTTCACTTTCATTTTATTTAAATAACTTTGTTTGAATGTGTTAGACTATCATTTGATTCAAATAGCTTTATTTGAATGTGTTTGAATTTCAATTGATACAATTAGCTTTGTAGAATGTATTTGACTTTCATTTGATTCAAATAGCTTTGTAGAATGTGTTTGACTTTCATTTGATTCAAATAGCTTTGTTTGAATGCGTTTCTCTTTCATTTGATTCAATTTGCTTTGTAGAAAGTATTTGACTTTTATTTGATTTAATTAGCTTTGTTTGAATGTATTTGACTCTCATTTGATTCAAATAGCTTTATTTGAATGTGTTTGACTTTCATTTGATTCAAATTCCTTTGTTTGAATGTGTTTGACTTTCATTTGATTCAAATAGCTTTGTTTGAATGTGTTTGACTTTCATTTGATTCAAATAGCTTTGTTTGAATGTGTTTGACTTTCATTTGATTCAATTAGCTTTGTAGAATGTATTTGACTTTCATTTGATTCAAATAGCTTTGTTTGAATGTGTTTGACTTTCATTTGATTCAAATAGCTTTGTTTGAATGTGTTTGACTTTCATTTGATTCAATTAGCTTTGTAGAATGTATTTGACTTTCATTTGATTCAAATAGCTTTGTTGAATGTGTTTGACTTTCATTTGATTCAAATAGCTTTGTTTGAATGTGTTTGACTTTCATTTGATTCAATTAGCTTTGTAGAATGTATTTGACTTTCATTTGATTCAATTAGCTTTGTTTGAATGTATTTGACTTTCATTTGATTCAAATAGCTTTGTTTGAATGTGTTTGACTTTCATTTGATTCAAATAGCTTTGTTTGAATGTGTTTGACTTTCATTTGATTCAAATAGCTTTGTTTGAATGTGTTTGACTTTCATTTGATTCAAATAGCTTTGTAGAATGTATTTGACTTTCATTTGATTCAATTAGCTTTGTAGAATGTATTTGACTTTCATTTGATTCAAATAGCTTTGTTGAATGTGTTTGACTTTCATTTGATTCAAATAGCTTTGTTTGAATGTGTTTGACTTTCATTTGATTCAATTAGCTTTGTAGAATGTATTTGACTTTCATTTGATTCAAATAGCTTTGTAGAATGTGTTTGACTTTCATTTGATTCAAATAGCTTTGTTTGAATGTGTTTGACTTTCATTTGATTCAATTAGCTTTGTAGAATGTATTTGACTTTCATTTGATTCAATAGCTTTGTTTGAATGTATTTGACTTTCATTTGATTCAAATAGCTTTGTTTGAATGTGTTTGACTTTCATTTGATTCAAATTCCTTTGTTTGAATGTGTTTGACTTTCATTTGATTCAAATAGCTTTGTTTGAATGTGTTTGACTTTCATTTGATTCAATAGCTTTGTAGAATGTATTTGACTTTCATTTGATTCAATTAGCTTTGTTAGAATGTATTTGACTTTCATTTGATTCAAATAGCTTTGTTTGAATGTGTTTGACTTTCATTTGATTCAATTAGCTTTGTAGAATGTATTTGACTTTCATTTGATTCAAATAGCTTTGTTTGAATGTGTTTGACTTTCATTTGATTCAATTAGCTTTGTAGAATGTATTTGACTTTCATTTGATTCAAATAGCTTTGTTTGAATGTGTTTGACTTTCATTTGATTCAAATAGCTTTGTAGAATGTATTTGACTTTCATTTGATTCAAATAGCTTTGTAGAATGTATTTGACTTTCATTTGATTCAAATAGCTTTGTTTGAATGTGTTTGACTTTCATTTGATTCAAATAGCTTTGTAGAATGTATTTGACTTTCATTTGATTCAAATAGCTTTGTAGAATGTATTTGACTTTCATTTGATTCAAATAGCTTTGTTTGAATGTGTTTGACTTTCATTTGATTCAAATAGCTTTGTTTGAATGTGTTTGACTTTCATTTGATTCAATTAGCTTTGTAGAATGTATTTGACTTTCATTTGATTCAAATAGCTTTGTTTGAATGTGTTTGACTTTCATTTGATTCAATTAGCTTTGTAGAATGCATTTCACTTTCATTTGATTTAAATAGCTTTGTTTGAATGTGTTTGACTTTCATTTGATTCAAATAGCTTTGTTTGAATGTGTTTGACTTTCATTTGATTCAATTAGCTTTGTAGAATGTATTTGACTTTCATTTGATTCAAATAGCTTTGTTTGAATGTGTTTGACTTTCATTTGATTCAAATAGCTTTGTTTTAATGTGTTTGACTTTCATTTGATTAATTAGCTTTGTAGAATGTATTTGACTTTCATTTGATTCAAATAGCTTTGTTTGAATGTATTTGACTTTCATTTGATTCAATTAGCTTTGTAGAATGCATTTGACTTTCATTTGATTTAAATAGCTTTGTTTGAATGTGTTTGACTTTCATTTGATTCAAATAGCTTTGTTTGAATGTGTTTGACTTTCATTTGATTCAATTAGCTTTGTAGAATGTATTTGACTTTCATTTGATTCAAATAGCTTTGTTGAATGTGTTTGACTTTCATTTGATTCAAATAGCTTTGTTTGAATGTGTTTCTTTCATTTGATTCAATTAGCTTTGTAGAATGTATTTGACTTTCATTTGATTTAATTAGCTTTGTTTGAATGTATTTGACTTTCATTTGATTCAAATAGCTTTGTTTGAATGTGTTTGACTTTCATTTGATTCAAATAGCTTTGTTTGAATGTGTTTGACTTTCATTTGATTCAAATAGCTTTGTTTGAATGTGTTTGACTTTCATTTGATTCAATTAGCTTTGTAGAATGTATTTGACTTTCATTTGATTCAAATAGCTTTGTTTGAATGTTTTTGACTTTCATTTGATTCAATTAGCTTTGTAGAATGTATTTGACTTTCATTTGATTCAAATAGCTTTGTTTGAATGTGTTTGACTTTCATTTGATTCAATTAGCTTTGTAGAATGTATTTGACTTTCATTTGATTCAAATAGCTTTGTTTGAATGTGTTTGACTTTCATTTGATTCAAATAGCTTTGTTTGAATGTGTTTGACTTTCATTTGATTCAATTAGCTTTTTTGAATGTGTTTGACTTTCATTTGATTCAATTAGCTTTGTTTGAATGTGTTTGACTTTCATTTGATTCAATTAGCTTTGTAGAATGTATTTGACTTTCATTTGATTCAAATAGCTTTGTTTGAATGTGTTTGACTTTCATTTGATTCAAATAGCTTTGTTTGAATGTGTTTGACTTTCATTTGATTCAATTAGCTTTGTAGAATGTATTTGACTTTCATTTGATTCAAATAGCTTTGTTTGAATGTGTTTGACTTTCATTTGATTCAATTAGCTTTGTAGAATGTATTTGACTTTCATTTGATTCAAATAGCTTTGTAGAATGTGTTTGACTTTCATTTGATTCAATAGCTTTGTTTGAATGTGTTTGACTTTCATTTGATTCAATTAGCTTTGTTTGAATGTGTTTGACTTTCATTTGATTCAATTAGCTTTTTTGAATGTGTTTGACTTTCATTTGATTCAATTAGCTTTGTTTGAATGTGTTTGACTTTCATTTGATTCAATTAGCTTTGTAGAATGTATTTGACTTTCATTTGATTCAAATAGCTTTGTTGAATGTGTTTGACTTTCATTTGATTCAATAGCTTTGTAGAATGTATTTGACTTTCATTTGATTTAAATAGCTTTGTTTGAATGTGTTTGACTTTCATTTGATTCAAATAGCTTTGTTTGAATGTGTTTGACTTTCATTTGATTCAATTAGCTTTGTAGAATGTATTTGACTTTCATTTGATTCAAATAGCTTTGTTTGAATGTTTTGACTTTCATTTGATTCAATTAGCTTTGTAGAATGTATTTGACTTTCATTTGATTTAAATAGCTTTGTTTGAATGTGTTTGACTTTCATTTGATTCAATTAGCTTTGTTTGAATGTGTTTGACTTTCATTTGATTCAATTAGCTTTGTTTGAATGTGTTTGACTTTCATTTGATTCAAATAGCTTTGTTTGAATGTGTTTGACTTTCATTTGATTCAATTAGCTTTGTAGAATGTATTTGACTTTCATTTGATTCAAATAGCTTTGTTTGAATGTGTTTGACTTTCATTTGATTCAATTAGCTTTGTAGAATGTATTTGACTTTCATTTATTTAAATAGCTTTGTTTGAATGTGTTTGACTTTCATTTGATTCAAATAGCTTTGTTTGAATGTGTTTGACTTTCATTTGATTCAATTAGCTTTGTAGAATGTATTTGACTTTCATTTGATTCAAATAGCTTTGTTTGAATGTGTTTGACTTTCATTTGATTCAATTAGCTTTGTAGAATGTATTTGACTTTCATTTGATTCAATAGCTTTGTTTGAATGTGTTTGACTTTCATTTGATTCAATTAGCTTTGTAGAATGTATTTGACTTTCATTTGATTCAAATAGCTTTGTTGAATGTGTTTGACTTTCATTTGATTCAATTAGCTTTGTAGAATGTATTTGACTTTCATTTGATTAATTAGCTTTGTTTGAATGTGTTTGACTTTCATTTGATTCAAATAGCTTTGTTTGAATGTGTTTGACTTTCATTTGATTCAATTAGCTTTGTAGAATGTATTTGACTTTCATTTGATTCAAATAGCTTTGTTTGAATGTGTTTGACTTTCATTTGATTCAATTAGCTTTGTAGAATGCATTTCACTTTCATTTGATTTAAATAGCTTTGTTTGAATGTGTTTGACTTTCATTTGATTCAAATAGCTTTGTTTGAATGTGTTTGACTTTCATTTGATTCAATTAGCTTTGTAGAATGTATTTGACTTTCATTTGATTCAAATAGCTTTGTTTGAATGTGTTTGACTTTCATTTGATTCAAATAGCTTTGTTTGAATGTGTTTGACTTTCATTTGATTCAATTAGCTTTGTAGAATGTATTTGACTTTCATTTGATTCAAATAGCTTTGTTGAATGTGTTTGACTTTCATTTGATTCAATTAGCTTTGTAGAATGTATTTGACTTTCATTTGATTCAAATAGCTTTGTTTGAATGTGTTTGACTTTCATTTGATTCAATTAGCTTTGTAGAATGTATTTGACTTTCATTTGATTCAAATAGCTTTGTTTGAATGTGTTTGACTTTCATTTGATTCAAATAGCTTTGTTTGAATGTGTTTGACTTTCATTTGATTCAATTAGCTTTGTAGAATGTATTTGACTTTCATTTGATTCAAATAGCTTTGTTTGAATGTGTTTGACTTTCATTTGATTCAAATAGCTTTGTAGAATGTATTTGACTTTCATTTGATTCAATTAGCTTTGTTAGAATGTATTTGACTTTCATTTGATTCAAATAGCTTTGTTTGAATGTGTTTGACTTTCATTTGATTCAATTAGCTTTGTAGAATGTATTTGACTTTCATTTGATTCAAAATAGCTTTGTTTGAATGTGTTTGACTTTCATTTGATTCAATTAGCTTTTTTAGAATGTATTTGACTTTCATTTGATTCAAATAGCTTTGTTTGAATGTTTTTGACTTTCATTTGATTCAATTAGCTTTGTAGAATGTATTTGACTTTCATTTGATTAAATAGCTTTGTTTGAATGTGTTTGACTTTCATTTGATTCAAATAGCTTTGTTTGAATGTGTTTGACTTTCATTTGATTCAAATAGCTTTGTTTGAATGTGTTTGACTTTCATTTGATTCAATTAGCTTTGTTTGAATGTGTTTGACTTTCATTTGATTCAATTAGCTTTGTAGAATGTATTTGACTTTCATTTGATTCAAATAGCTTTGTTTGAATGTGTTTGACTTTCATTTGATTCAATTAGCTTTGTAGAATGTATTTGACTTTCATTTGATTTAAATAGCTTTGTTTGAATGTGTTTGACTTTCATTTGATTCAAATAGCTTTGTTTGAATGTGTTTGACTTTCATTTGATTCAATTAGCTTTGTAGAATGTATTTGACTTTCATTTGATTCAAATAGCTTTGTTTGAATGTGTTTGACTTTCATTTGATTCAATTAGCTTTGTAGAATGTATTTGACTTTCATTTGATTCAAATAGCTTTGTTTGAATGTGTTTGACTTTCATTTGATTCAATTAGCTTTGTAGAATGTATTTGACTTTCATTTGATTCAAATAGCTTTGTTTGAATGTGTTTGACTTTCATTTGATTCAATTAGCTTTGTAGAATGTATTTGACTTTCATTTGATTCAATTAGCTTTGTTTGAATGTATTTGACTTTCATTTGATTCAAATAGCTTTGTTTGAATGTGTTTACTTTCATTTGATTCAATTAGCTTTGTAGAATGTATTTGACTTTCATTTGATTCAAATAGCTTTGTTTGAATGTGTTTGACTTTCATTTGATTCAATTAGCTTTGTAGAATGCATTTGACTTTCATTTGATTTAAATAACTTTGTTTGAATGTGTTTGACTTTCATTTGATTCAAATAGCTTTGTTTGAATGTGTTTGACTTTCATTTGATTCAATTAGCTTTGTAGAATGTATTTGACTTTCATTTGATTCAAATAGCTTTGTTTGAATGTGTTTGACTTTCATTTGATTCAAATAGCTTTGTTTGAATGTGTTTGACTTTCATTTGATTCAAATAGCTTTGTAGAATGTATTTGACTTTCATTTGATTCAAATAGCTTTGTTTGAATGTGTTTGACTTTCATTTGATTCAATTAGCTTTGTAGAATGTATTTGACTTTCATTTGATTCAAATAGCTTTGTTTGAATGTGTTTGACTTTCATTTGATTCAATTAGCTTTGTAGAATGTATTTGACTTTCATTTGATTTAAATAGCTTTGTTTGAATGTGTTTGACTTTCATTTGATTCAAATAGCTTTGTTTGAATGTGTTTGACTTTCATTTGATTCAATTAGCTTTGTAGAATGTATTTGACTTTCATTTGATTCAAATAGCTTTGTTTGAATGTGTTTGACTTTCATTTGATTCAATTAGCTTTGTAGAATGTATTTGACTTTCATTTGATTTAATTAGCTTTGTTTGAATGTGTTGACTTTCATTTGATTCAAATAGCTTTGTTTGAATGTGTTTGACTTTCATTTGATTCAATTAGCTTTGTAGAATGTATTTGACTTTCATTTGATTCAAATAGCTTTGTTTGAATGTGTTTGACTTTCATTTGATTCAATTAGCTTTGTAGAATGTATTTGACTTTCATTTGATTCAAATAGCTTTGTTTGAATGTTTTGACTTTCATTTGATTCAATTAGCTTTGTAGAATGTATTTGACTTTCATTTGATTCAATAGCTTTGTTTGAATGTGTTTGACTTTCATTTGATTCAATTAGCTTTGTTTGAATGTGTTTGACTTTCATTTGATTCAATTAGCTTTGTTGAATGTGTTTGACTTTCATTTGATTCAAATAGCTTTGTTTGAATGTGTTTGACTTTCATTTGATTCAATTAGCTTTGTAGAATGTATTTGACTTTCATTTGATTAAATAGCTTTGTTTGAATGTGTTTGACTTTCATTTGATTCAAATAGCTTTGTTTGAATGTGTTTGACTTTCATTTGATTCAATTAGCTTTGTAGAATGTATTTGACTTTCATTTGATTCAAATAGCTTTGTTTGAATGTGTTTGACTTTCATTTGATTCAAATAGCTTTGTAGAATGTATTTGACTTTCATTTGATTCAAATAGCTTTGTTTGAATGTGTTTGACTTTCATTTGATTCAAATAGCTTTGTTTGAATGTGTTTGACTTTCATTTGATTCAATTAGCTTTGTAGAATGTATTTGACTTTCATTTGATTCAAATAGCTTTGTTTGAATGTGTTTGACTTTCATTTGATTCAATTAGCTTTGTAGAATGCATTTGACTTTCATTTGATTTAAATAGCTTTGTTGAATGTGTTTGACTTTCATTTGATTCAAATAGCTTTGTTTGAATGTGTTTGACTTTCATTTGATTCAATTAGCTTTGTTGAATGTGTTTGACTTTCATTTGATTCAATTAGCTTTGTTAGAATGTGTTTGACTTTCATTTGATTCAAATAGCTTTGTTTGAATGTGTTTGACTTTCATTTGATTCAATTAGCTTTGTAGAATGTATTTGACTTTCATTTGATTTAAATAGCTTTGTTTGAATGTGTTTGACTTTCATTTGATTCAAATAGCTTTGTTGAATGTGTTTGACTTTCATTTGATTCAATTAGCTTTGTAGAATGTGTTTGACTTTCATTTGATTCAAATAGCTTTGTTTGAATGTGTTTGACTTTCATTTGATTCAATTAGCTTTGTTTAGAATGTATTTGACTTTCATTTGATTCAAATAGCTTTGTTTGAATGTGTTTGACTTTCATTTGATTCAATTAGCTTTGTAGAATGTATTTGACTTTCATTTGATTCAAATAGCTTTGTTTGAATGTGTTTGACTTTCATTTGATTCAATTAGCTTTGTAGAATGTATTTGACTTTCATTTGATTTAATAGCTTTGTTTGAATGTATTTGACTTTCATTTGATTCAAATAGCTTTGTTTGAATGTGTTTGACTTTCATTTGATTTAATTAGCTTTGTAGAATGTATTTGACTTTCATTTGATTCAAATAGCTTTGTTTGAATGTGTTTGACTTTCATTTGATTCAATTAGCTTTGTAGAATGTATTTGACTTTCATTTGATTAAATAGCTTTGTTTGAATGTGTTTGACTTTCATTTGATTCAAATAGCTTTGTTTGAATGTGTTTGACTTTCATTTGATTCAATTAGCTTTGTAGAATGTATTTGACTTTCATTTGATTCAAATAGCTTTGTTTGAATGTGTTTGACTTTCATTTGATTCAAATAGCTTTGTTGAATGTGTTTGACTTTCATTTGATTCAAATAGCTTTGTTTGAATGTATTTGACTTTCATTTGATTCAAATAGCTTTGTTGAATGTGTTTGACTTTCATTTGATTCAATTAGCTTTGTAGAATGTATTTGACTTTCATTTGATTCAAATAGCTTTGTTTGAATGTGTTTGACTTTCATTTGATTCAATTAGCTTTGTAGAATGTATTTGACTTTCATTTGATTTAAATAGCTTTGTTTGAATGTGTTTGACTTTCATTTGATTCAAATAGCTTTGTTTGAATGTGTTTGACTTTCATTTGATTCAATTAGCTTTGTAGAATGTATTTGACTTTCATTTGATTCAAATAGCTTTGTTTGAATTTGTTTGACTTTCATTTGATTCAAATAGCTTTGTAGAATGTATTTGACTTTATTTGATTAATAGCTTTGTTTGAATGTATTTGACTTTCATTTGATTCAAATAGCTTTGTTTGAATGTGTTTGACTTTCATTTGATTCAATTAGCTTTGTAGAATGTATTTGACTTTCATTTGATTCAAATAGCTTTGTTTGAATGTGTTTGACTTTCATTTGATTCAATTAGCTTTGTAGAATGTATTTGACTTTCATTTGATTCAAATAGCTTTGTTTGAATGTTTTTGACTTTCATTTGATTCAATTAGCTTTTGTAGAATGTATTTGACTTTCATTTGATTCAAATAGCTTTGTTGAATGTGTTTGACTTTCATTTGATTCAATTAGCTTTGTTTGAATGTGTTTGACTTTCATTTGATTCAATTAGCTTTGTTTGAATGTGTTTGACTTTCATTTGATTCAATTAGCTTTGTTTGAATGTGTTTGACTTTCATTTGATTCAATTAGCTTTGTAGAATGTATTTGACTTTCATTTGATTTAAATAGCTTTGTTTGAATGTGTTTGACTTTCATTTGATTCAATAGCTTTGTTTGAATGTGTTTGACTTTCATTTGATTCAATTAGCTTTGTAGAATGTATTTGACTTTCATTTGATTCAAATAGCTTTGTTTGAATGTATTTGACTTTCATTTGATTCAAATAGCTTTGTAGAATGTATTTGACTTTCATTTGATTTAAATAGCTTTGTTTGAATGTGTTTGACTTTCATTTGATTCAATTAGCTTTGTTTGAATGTGTTTGACTTTCATTTGATTCAATTAGCTTTGTAGAATGTATTTGACTTCATTTGATTCAAATAGCTTTGTTTGAATGTGTTTGACTTTCATTTGATTCAATTAGCTTTGTAGAATGCATTTGACTTTCATTTGATTTAAATAGCTTTGTTTGAATGTGTTTGACTTTCATTTGATTCAAATAGCTTTGTTTGAATGTGTTTGACTTTCATTTGATTCAATTAGCTTTGTAGAATGTATTTGACTTTCATTTGATTCAAATAGCTTTTTTGAATGTGTTTGACTTTCATTTGATTCAAATAGCTTTGTTTGAATGTGTTTGACTTTCATTTGATTCAATTAGCTTTGTAGAATGTATTTGACTTTCATTTGATTCAAATAGCTTTGTTTGAATGTGTTTGACTTTCATTTGATTCAATTAGCTTTGTAGAATGTATTTGACTTTCATTTATTCAAATACTTTGTTTGAATGTGTTTGACTTTCATTTGATTCAAATAGCTTTGTAGAATGTATTTGACTTTCATTTGATTCAAATAGCTTTGTTGAATGTATTTGACTTTCATTTGATTCAAATAGCTTTGTTTGAATGTGTTTGACTTTCATTTGATTCAAATAGCTTTGTAGAATGTATTGACTTTCATTTGATTCAAATAGCTTTGTGAATGTGTTTGACTTTCATTTGATTTAAATAGCTTTGTTTGAATGTGTTTGACTTTCATTTGATTCAAATAGCTTTGTTTGAATGTGTTTGACTTTCATTTGATTCAATTAGCTTTGTTGAATGTATTTGACTTTCATTTGATTAATTAGCTTTGTTTGAATGTGATTTGATTTCATTTGATTCAAATAGCTTTGTTTGAATGTGTTTGACTTTCATTTGATTCAATTAGCTTTGTAGAATGTATTTGACTTTCATTTGATTCAAATAGCTTTGTTTGAATGTGTTTGACTTTCATTTGATTCAAATAGCTTTGTAGAATGTATTTGACTTTCATTTGATTCAAATAGCTTTGTTTGAATGTGTTTGACTTTCATTTGATTCAATTAGCTTTGTAGAATGTATTTGACTTTCATTTGATTTAATTAGCTTTGTTTGAATGTGTTTGACTTTCATTTGATTCAATTAGCTTTGTTTGAATGTGTTTGACTTTCATTTGATTCAATTAGCTTTGTAGAATGTATTTGACTTTCATTTGATTCAAATAGCTTTGTTTGAATGTGTTTGACTTTCATTTGATTCAATTAGCTTTGTAGAATGTATTTGACTTTCATTTGATTCAAATAGCTTTGTTTGAATGTGTTTGACTTTCATTTGATTCAATTAGCTTTGTAGAATGTATTTGACTTTCATTTGATTTAAATAGCTTTGTTTGAATGTGTTTGACTTTCATTTGATTCAAATAGCTTTGTTTGAATGTGTTTGACTTTCATTTGATTCAATTAGCTTTGTTGAATGTTTTGACTTTCATTTGATTCAAATAGCTTTGTTTGAATGTGTTTGACTTTCATTTGATTCAATTAGCTTTGTAGAATGTATTTGACTTTCATTTGATTCAAATAGCTTTGTTTGAATGTGTTTGACTTTCATTTGATTCAATTAGCTTTGTTTGAATGTATTTGACTTTCATTTGATTCAAATTAGCTTTGTAGAATGTGTTTGACTTTCATTTGATTCAAATAGCTTTGTTTGAATGTGTTTGACTTTCATTTGATTCAATTATTTTGTAGAATGTATTTGACTTTCATTTGATTTAATTAGCTTTGTTTGAATGTATTTGACTTTCATTTGATTCAAATAGCTTTGTTTGAATGTGTTTGACTTTCATTTGATTCAATTAGCTTTGTTTGAATGTGTTTGACTTTCATTTGATTCAATTAGCTTTGTAGAATGTATTTGACTTTCATTTGATTCAAATAGCTTTGTTTGAATGTGTTTGACTTTCATTTGATTCAATTAGCTTTGTAGAATGCATTTGACTTTCATTTGATTTAAATAGCTTTGTTTGAATGTGTTTGACTTTCATTTGATTCAAATAGCTTTTTTGAATGTGTTTGACTTTCATTTGATTCAATTAGCTTTGTAGAATGTATTTGACTTTCATTTGATTCAATAGCTTTGTGAATGTGTTTGACTTTCATTTGATTCAAATAGCTTTGTTTGAATGTGTTTGACTTTCATTTGATTCAATTAGCTTTGTAGAATGTATTTGACTTTCATTTGATTCAATTAGCTTTGTTTGAATGTATTTGACTTTCATTTGATTCAAATAGCTTTGTTTGAATGTGTTTGACTTTCATTTGATTCAATTAGCTTTGTTTGAATGTGTTTGACTTTCATTTGATTCAAATAGCTTTGTTTGAATGTGTTTGACTTTCATTTGATTCAATTAGCTTTGTAGAATGTATTTGACTTTCATTTGATTCAAATAGCTTTGTTTGAATGTTTTTGACTTTCATTTGATTCAATTAGCTTTGTAGAATGTATTTGACTTTCATTTGATTCAATTAGCTTTGTTTGAATGTGTTTGACTTTCATTTGATTCAAATAGCTTTGTTTGAATGTGTTTGACTTTCATTTGATTCAATTAGCTTTGTAGAATGTATTTGACTTTCATTTGATTCAAATAGCTTTGTTTGAATGTGTTTGACTTTCATTTGATTCAATTAGCTTTGTAGAATGCATTTGACTTTCATTGATTTAAATAGCTTTGTTTGAATGTGTTTGACTTTCATTTGATTCAAATAGCTTTTTTTGAATGTGTTTGACTTTCATTTGATTCAAAAGCTTTGTTTGAATGTGTTTGACTTTCATTTGATTCAATTAGCTTTGTAGAATGTATTTGACTTTCATTTGATTTAATTAGCTTTGTTTGAATGTGTTTGACTTTCATTTGATTCAATTAGCTTTGTTTGAATGTGTTTGACTTTCATTTGATTCAATTAGCTTTGTTTGAATGTGTTTGACTTTCATTTGATTCAAATAGCTTTGTTTGAATGTGTTTGACTTTCATTTGATTCAATTAGCTTTGTAGAATGTATTTGACTTTCATTTGATTCAAATAGCTTTGTTTGAATGTGTTTGACTTTCATTTGATTCAATTAGCTTTGTAGAATGCATTTGACTTTCATTTGATTTAAATAGCTTTGTTTGAATGTGTTTGACTTTCATTTGATTCAATAGCTTTGTTTGAATGTGTTTGACTTTCATTTGATTCAATTAGCTTTGTAGAATGTATTTGACTTTCATTTGATTCAAATAGCTTTGTTTGAATGTGTTTGACTTTCATTTGATTCAATTAGCTTTGTAGAATGTATTTGACTTTCATTTGATTCAAATAGCTTTGTTTGAATGTGTTTGACTTTCATTTGATTCAATTAGCTTTGTAGAATGTATTTGACTTTCATTTGATTCAAATAGCTTTGTTTGAATGTGTTTGACTTTCATTTGATTCAAATAGCTTTGTTTGAATGTGTTTGACTTTCATTTGATTCAATTAGCTTTGTAGAATGTATTTGACTTTCATTTGATTCAATTAGCTTTGTTTGAATGTATTTGACTTTCATTTGATTCAAATAGCTTTGTTTGAATGTGTTTGACTTTCATTTGATTCAAATACTTTGTTTGAATGATTTGACTTTCATTTGATTCAATAGCTTTGTTTGAATTAATTTTGATTCAAATAGCTTTGTTTGAATGTGTTTGACTTTCATTTGATTCAAATTAGCTTTGTAGAATGTATTTGACTTTCATTTGATTCAAATAGCTTTGTTTGAATGTTTTGACTTTCATTTGATTCAATTAGCTTTGTAGAATGTATTTGACTTTCATTTGATTTAATAGCTTTGTTTGAATGTGTTTGACTTTCATTTGATTCAAATAGCTTTGTTTGAATGTGTTTGACTTTCATTTGATTCAATTAGCTTTGTAGAATGTATTTGACTTTCATTTGATTCAAATAGCTTTGTTTGAATGTGTTTGACTTTCATTTGATTCAATTAGCTTTGTAGAATGTATTTGACTTTCATTTGATTAAATAGCTTTGTTTGAATGTGTTTGACTTTCATTTGATTCAAATAGCTTTTTGAATGTGTTGACTTTCATTTGATTCAAATAGCTTTGTTTGAATGTGTTTGACTTTCATTTGATTCAATTAGCTTTGTAGAATGTATTTGACTTTCATTTGATTAATTAGCTTTGTTTGAATGTGTTTGACTTTCATTTGATTCAATTAGCTTTGTTTGAATGTATTGACTTTTTATTTGATTCAAATAGCTTTGTTTGAATGTGTTTGACTTTCATTTGATTCAAAGCTTTGTTTGAATGTGTTTGACTTTCATTTGATTAAAATAGAATGTGTTTGAATTATTTGATTCAAATAGCTTTGTTTGAATGTGTTTGACTTTCATTTGATTCAATTAGCTTTGTAGAATGTATTTGACTTTCATTTGATTCAAATAGCTTTGTTTGAATGTGTTTGACTTTCATTTGATTCAAATAGCTTTGTTGAATGTGTTTGACTTTCATTTGATTCAAATAGCTTTGTAGAATGTATTTGACTTTCATTTGATTCAAATAGCTTTGTTTGAATGTGTTTGACATTCATTTGATTCAATTAGCTTTGTTTGAATGTGTTTGACTTTCATTTGATTCAAATAGCTTTGTTTGAATGTGTTTGACTTTCATTTGATTCAAATTAGCTTTGTAGAATGTATTTGACTTTCATTTGATTCAAATAGCTTTGTTTGAATGTGTTTGACTTTCATTTGATTCAATTAGCTTTGTAGAATGTATTTGACTTTCATTTGATTTAAATAGCTTTGTTTGAATGTGTTTGACTTTCATTTGATTCAAATAGCTTTGTTTGAATGTGTTGACTTTCATTTGATTCAATTAGCTTTGTTGAATGTATTTGACTTTCATTTGATTCAAATAGCTTTGTTTGAATGTGTTTGACTTTCATTTGATTCAATAGCTTTGTAGAATGTATTTGACTTTCATTTGATTCAAATAGCTTTGTTTGAATGTGTTTGACTTTCATTTGATTCAAATAGCTTTTAGAATGTATTTGACTTTCATTTGATTCAATAGCTTTGTAGAATGTGTTTGACTTTCATTTGATTCAAATAGCTTTGTTTGAATGTGTTTGACTTTCATTTGATTCAATTAGCTTTGTAGAATGTATTTGACTTTTTTTGATTAATTAGCTTTGTTTGAATGTATTTGACTTTCATTTGATTCAAATAGCTTTGTTTGAATGTGTTTGACTTTCATTTGATTCAAATTAGCTTTGTTTGAATGTGTTTGACTTTCATTTGATTCAAATAGCTTTGTTTGAATTTTTGATTCAAATAGCTTTGTTTGAATGTGTTTGACTTTCATTTGATTCAATTAGCTTTGTAGAATGTATTTGACTTTCATTTGATTCAAATAGCTTTGTTTGAATGTTTGACTTTCATTTGATTCAATTAGCTTTGTAGAATGTATTTGACTTTCATTTGATTCAATTAGCTTTGTTTGAATGTGTTTGACTTTCATTTGATTCAAATAGCTTTGTTTGAATGTGTTTGACTTTCATTTGATTCAATTAGCTTTGTAGAATGTATTGACTTTCATTTGATTCAAATAGCTTTGTTTGAATGTGTTTGACTTTCATTTGATTCAATTAGCTTTGTAGAATGTATTTCTTTCATTTGATTTAAATAGCTTTGTTTGAATGTGTTTGACTTTCATTTGATTCAAATAGCTTTTTTTGAATGTTTTGACTTTCATTTGATTAAAAGCTTTGTTTGAATGTGTTTGACTTTCATTTGATTTCAATTAGCTTTGTAGAATGTATTTGACTTTCATTTGATTCAATTAGCTTTGTTGAATGGTTTGACTTTCATTTGATTCAATTAGCTTTGTTTGAATGTGTTTGACTTTCATTTGATTCAATTAGCTTTGTTTGAATGTGTTTGACTTTCATTTGATTCATTTAGCTTTGTTTGAATGTTTGACTTTCATTTGATTCAATTAGCTTTGTAGAATGTATTTGACTTTCATTTGATTCAAATAGCTTTGTTTGAATGTGTTTGACTTTCATTTGATTCAATTAGCTTTGTAGAATGTATTTGACTTTCATTTGATTCAAATAGCTTTGTTGAATGTGTTTGACTTTATTTGATTCAAATAGCTTTGTTTGAATGTGTTTGACTTTCATTTGATTCAATTAGCTTTGTAGAATGTATTTGACTTTCATTTGATTCAATTAGCTTTGTTTGAATGTATTTGACTTTCATTTGATTCAAATAGCTTTGTTTGAATGTGTTTGACTTTCATTTGATTCAAATTCTTTGTTTGAATGTGTTTGACTTTCATTTGATTCAAATAGCTTTGTTTGAATTATTTGATTTCAAATAGCTTTGTTTGAATGGTTTGACTTTCATTTGATTCAATTAGCTTTGTAGAATGTATTTGACTTTCATTTGATTCAAATAGCTTTGTTTGAATGTTTTTGACTTTCATTTGATTCAATTAGCTTTGTAGAATGTATTTGACTTTCATTTGATTCAATTAGCTTGTTTGAATGTATTTGACTTTCATTTGATTCAAATAGCTTTGTTTGAATGTGTTTGACTTTCATTTGATTCAATAGCTTTGTAGAATGTATTTGACTTTCATTTGATTCAAATAGCTTTGTTGAATGTGTTGACTTTCATTTGATTCAATTAGCTTTGTAGAATGTTTTGACTTTCATTTGATTAAATAGCTTTGTTTGAATGTGTTTGACTTTCATTTGATTAAATAGCTTTTTTGAATGTATTTGACTTTCATTTGATTCAAAGCTTTGTTTGAATGGTTTGACTTTCATTTGATTCAAATAGCTTTGTAGAATGTATTTGACTTTCATTTGATTCAATTAGCTTTGTTTGAATGTGTTTGACTTTCATTTGATTCAATTAGCTTTGTTTGAATGTATTTGACTTTATTTGATTCAAATAGCTTTGTTTGAATGTGTTTGACTTTCATTTGATTCAAATTGCTTTGTTGAATGTGTTTGACTTTCATTTGATTCAAATAGCTTTGTTTGAATTATTTTATTCAAATAGCTTTGTTTGAATGTGTTTGACTTTCATTTGATTCAATTAGCTTTGTAGAATGTATTTGACTTCATTTGATTCAAATAGCTTTGTTTGAATGTATTTGACTTTCATTTGATTCAAATAGCTTTGTTTGAATGTGTTTGACTTTCATTTGATTCAAATTGCTTTGTTTGAATGTGTTTGACTTTCATTTGATTCAAATAGCTTTGTTTGAATTGATTTTATTCAAATAGCTTTGTTTGAATGTTTTTGACTTTCATTTGATTCAATTAGCTTTGTAGAATGTATTTGACTTTCATTTGATTAAAATAGCTTTGTTTGAATGTTTGACTTTCATTTGATTCAAATAGCTTTGTTGAATGTATTTGACTTTCATTTGATTCAAATAGCTTTGTAGAATGTATTTGACTTTCATTTGATTCAAATAGCTTTGTTTGAATGTGTTTGACTTTCATTTGATTCAATTAGCTTTGTAGAATGTATTTGACTTTCATTTGATTAATTAGCTTTGTTTGAATGTATTTGACTTTCATTTGATTCAAATAGCTTTGTTGAATGTGTTTGACTTCATTTGATTCAATTGCTTTGTAGAATGTATTTGACTTTCATTTGATTAATTAGCTTTGTTTGAATGTATTTGACTTTCATTTGATTCAAATAGCTTATTTGAATGTGTTTGACTTTCATTTGATTCAAATTAGCTTTGTTTGAATGTGTTTGACTTTCATTGATTCAAATAGCTTTGTTTGAATGTGTTTGACTTCATTTGATTCAACTAGCTTTGTAGAATGTATTTGACTTTCATTGATTCAAATAGCTTTTTGAATGTTTTTGACTTTCATTTGATTCAAATAGCTTTGTTTGAATGTTTTGACTTTCATTTGATTCAATTAGCTTTGTAGAATGTATTTGACTTTATTTGATTTAATTAGCTTTGTTTGAATGTGTTTGACTCTCATTTGATTCAAATAGCTTTGTTTGAATGTGTTTGACTTTCATTTGATTCAATTAGCTTTGTAGAATGTATTTGACTTTCATATGATTCAAATAGCTTTGTTTGAATGTGATTGAATTTCATTTGATTCAATTTGCTTTGTAGATTGCATTGACTTTCATTTAATAATATAGCTTTGTTTGAATGTGTTTGACTTTCATTTAAATTAAAAAAGCATTTTTGTGAATGATTTTGACTTTTATTTGATTAAAAGGCTTTGTTTTGAATGTGTTTGACTTTCATTGATTCAACTAGCTTTGTAGAATGTATTTGACTTTTATTTGATTTAATTAGCTTTGTTTGAACATGTTTGACTCTCATTTGATTCAATTAGCTTTGTTGAATGTGTTTGACTCTTATTTGATTCAAATAGCTTTATTTGAATGT
>JAWIZW010000142.1:0-61518 GCA_034703905.1 Chenopodium berlandieri | reverse complement strand
AAGTCAAACACATTAAAACAAAGCTAATTGATTCAATGAAAGTCAAACACATTCAACAAAGCTTTTTGAATCAAATTAAAGTCAAATGCATTCAAAGAAGCTATTGAAATCAAATGAAAGTCAAATGCATTCTACAAATCATATTGAATAAAATGAAAGCCCAAATGCATTCTACAAACTAAATTAAATCAATGAAAGTCAAACACATTCAAACAAAGCTAATTGTATCAAATGAAATCAAACACATTCAACAAAGCTTTTTGAATCATATTAAAAGTCAAATGCATTCAAGAAGCTATTTGAATCAAATGAAAGTCAGATGCATTTTCAAATCATATTGAATCAAATGAAAGTCAAAGCATTCTACAAAGCTAATTAAATCAAATGAAAGTCAAACACAATAAAACAAAGCTAATTGAATCAAATGAAAGTCAACCACATTCAAACAAAGCTTTTTTAATCAAAAGAAAGTCAAATGCTTTCAACAAAGCTCATTGAATCAAATGAAAGTCAAATGCATTCTATAAAGCTAATTAAATCAAATGAAAGTCAAACACATTCAAACAAAGCTAATTGATTCAAATGAAAGTCAAACTCATTCAAACAAAGTTTTTGAATCAAAATTAAAGTCATATGCATACAACAAAGCTAATAAAGTCAAATGAAAGTCAAATGCATTTTAAAAGCTAATTGAATCAAATGAAAGTCAAACACATTCAAACAAAGCATTTTGAATCAAATGAAAGTGAAATGCTTTCAACAAAGCTAATTGAATCAAATGAAAGTCAAACTCATTCAAACAAAGCTTTTTGAATCGTATGAAAGTTAAATGCATTTAACAAAGCTAAGTGAATCAAATGAAAGTCAAATGCATTATACAAAGCTAATTGAATCTAATAAAAGTCAAACCCATTCAAACAAAGGTAATTGAATCAAATGAAAGTCAAACACATTCAAACAGTGGTTTTTGAATCAAATGAAAGTCTAATGCAGTCTATAAAGCTAATTGTATCAAATGAAAATCAAACACATTCAAACAAAGCTATTTAAATCAAATGAAAGTCAAATGCATTCTACAAAGCATATTGAATCAAATGAAAGTCAAGCACAATCAAACAAAGCTAATTGAATCAAATGAAAGTCAAACACATTCAAACAAAGCTTTTTGAATCAAATCAAAGTAAAATGCATTCATTAAAGCTAATTGTATCAAATGAAATTCAAATGCATTCTACAAAGCAAATGAAATCAAATTAAAGTAAAACACATTTAAACATAGCTAATTGATTCAAATAAAAGTCAAACATATTCAAACAAAGCTTTTTAAATCATATGAAAGTCAAATGCATTCCACAAATCTAATTTAATCAAATGAAAGTCAAATGCATTTTACAAAGCTAATTGAATCAATTGAAAATGAAAAGCATTCAAACAAAGCTAATTGAATCAAATGAAAGTCTAATGCATTCTACAAAGCTAATTGAATCAAATGAAAGTGAAACACATTCAAACAAAGCTTTTTGAATCAAATGAAAGTCAAATGCATTCATCAAAGCTAATTGAATCAAATGAGAGTCAAATGCATTCTACAAAGATAATTAAATAAAATGAAAGTAAAACACATTTAAACATAGCTAATTGATTCAAATAAAAGTCACACACATTCAAACAAAGGTTTTTGAATCATATGAAAGTCAAATGCATTCCAAAAACCTAATTTAATCAAATGAAAGTCAAATGCATTCTACAAAGCTAATTGAATCAATTGAAAGTGAAAAGCATTCAAACAAAGCTAATTGAATCAAATGAAAGTCTAATGCATTCTACAAAGCTAATTGAATCAAATGAAAGTCAAACACATTCAAACAAAACTTTATGTATCTAATGAAAGTCAAATGCATTCAACAAAGCTAATTTAATCAAATGAAAGTCAAACACAATCACACAACGCTATTTGAATCAAATGAAAGTCTAATGCATTCTACAAAGCTAATTGAATCAAAAGAAAGTCAAACACATTCAAACAAAGCTTTTTAAATCAAATAAAAGTCAAATGCATTTAACAAAGCTAATTGAATCAAATGAGAGTCAAATGCATTTTATAAAGCTAATTAAATCAAATGAAAGTCAAACACATTCAAACAAAGCTTTTTAAATCAAATAAAAGTCAAATGCATTCAACAAAGCTAATTGAATCAAATGAGAGTCAAATGCATTTTATAAAGCTAATTAAATCAAATGAAAGTCAAACACATTAAAACAAAGCTAATTGATTCAAATGAAAGTCAAACACATTCAAACAAAGCTTTTTGAATCAAATTAAAGTCAAATGCATTCAAAGAAGCTATTTGAATCAAATGAAAGTCAAATGCATTCTACAAATCATATTGAATCAAATGAAAGCCAAAAGCATTCTACAAATCTAATTAAATCAAATGAAAGTCAAACACATTCAAACAAAGCTAATTGTATCAAATGAAAATCAAACACATTCAAACAAAGCTTTTTGAATCATATTAAAAGTCAAATGCATTCAAAGAAGCTATTTGAATCAAATGAAAGTCAGATGCATTTTTCAAATCATATTGAATCAAATGAAAGTCAAATGCATTCTACAAAGCTAATTAAACCAAATGAAAGTCAAACACAATAAAACAAAGCTAATTGAATCAAATGAAAGTCAACCACATTCAAACAAAGCTTTTTAAATCAAATAAAAGTCAAATGCATTCAACAAAGCTAATTGAATCAAATGAAAGTCAAATGCATTCTATAAAGCTAATTAAATCAAATGAAAGTCAAACACATTCAAACAAAGCTAATTGATTCAAATGAAAGTCAAACTCATTCAAACAAAGTTTTTGAATCAAAATTAAAGTCATATGCATACAACAAAGCTAATAAAGTCAAATGAAATCAAATGCATTTTAAAAGCTAATTGAATCAAATGAAAGTCAAACACATTCAAACAAAGCATTTTGAATCAAATGAAAGTGAAATGCTTTCAACAAAGCTAATTGAATCAAATGAAAGTCAAACTCATTCAAACAAAGCTTTTTGAATCGTATGAAAGTAAAATGCATTTAACAAAGCTAAGTGAATCAAATGAAAGTCAAATGCATTCTACAAAGCTAATTGAATCTAATAAAAGTCAAACACATTCAAACAAAGGTAATTGAATCAAATGAAAGTCAAACACATTCAAACAATGGTTTTTGAATCAAATGAAAGTCTAATGCATTCTATAAAGCTAATTGTATCAAATGAAAATCAAACACATTCAAACAAAGCTATTTAAATAAAATGAAAGTCAAATGCATTCTACAAAGCATATTGAATCAAATGAAAGTCAAACACAATCAAACAAAGCTAATTGAATCAAATGAATGTCTAATGCATTCTACAACGCCAATTGAATCAAATGAAAGTCAAACACATTCAAACAAAGCTTTTTGAATCAAATCAAAGTAAAATGCATTCATTAAAGCTAATTGTATCAAATGAAATTCAAATGCATTCTACAAAGCAAATTAAATCAAATGAAAGTAAAACACATTCAAACATAGCTAATTGATTCAAATAAAAGTCAAACATATTCAAACAAAGCTTTTTAAATCATATGAAAGTCAAATGCATTCCACAAAGCTAATTTAATCAAATGAAAGTCAAATGCATTTTACAAAGCTAATTGAATCAATTGAAAATGAAAAGCATTCAAACAAAGCTAATTGAATCAAATGAAACTCTAATGCATTCTACAAAGCTAATTGAATCAAATGAAAGTCAAACACATTCAAACAAAGCATTTTGAATCAAATGAAAGTGAAATGCTTTCAACAAAGCTAATTGAATCAAATGAAAGTCAAACTCATTCAAACAAAGCTTTTTGAATCGTATGAAAGTTAAATGCATTTAACAAAGCTAAGTGAATCAAATGAAAGTCAAATGCATTCTACAAAGCTAATTGAATCTAATAAAAGTCAAACCCATTCAAACAAAGGTAATTGAATCAAATGAAAGTCAAACACATTCAAACAGTGGTTTTTGAATCAAATGAAAGTCTAATGCAGTCTATAAAGCTAATTGTATCAAATGAAAATCAAACACATTCAAACAAAGCTATTTAAATCAAATGAAAGTCAAATGCATTCTACAAAGCATATTGAATCAAATGAAAGTCAAGCACAATCAAACAAAGCTAATTGAATCAAATGACTGTCTAATGCATTCTACAACTCCAATTGAATCAAATGAAAGTCAAACACATTCAAACAAAGCTTTTTGAATCAAATCAAAGTAAAATGCATTCATTAAAGCTAATTGTATCAAATGAAATTCAAATGCATTCTACAAAGCAAATTAAATCAAATGAAAGTAAAACACATTTAAACATAGCTAATTGATTCAAATAAAAGTAAAACATATTCAAACAAAGCTTTTTAAATCATATGAAAGTCAAACGCATTCCACAAAGCTAATTTAATCAAATGAAAGTCAAATGCATTTTACAAAGCTAATTGAATCAATTGAAAATGAAAAGCATTCAAACAAAGCTAATTGAATCAAATGAAACTCTAATGCATTCTACAAAGCTAATTCAATCAAATGAAAGTCAAACACATTCAAACAAAGCTTTTTGAATCAAATGAAAATCAAATGCATTCAACAAAGCTAATTGAATCAAATGAAAGTCAAACACAATCAGACAAAGCTAATTGAATCAAATGAAAGTCTAATGCATTCTACAACTCCAATTGAATCAAATGAAAGTCAAACACATTCAAACAAATCTTTTTGAATCAAATGAAAGTCAAATGCATTCATCAAAGCTAATTGAATCAAATGAGAGTCAAATGCATTCTACAAAGATAATTAAATCAAATGAAAGTAAAACACATTCAAACATAGCTAATTGATTCAAATAAAAGTCAAACATATTCAAACAAAGCTTTTTAAATCATATGAAAGTCAAATGCATTCCACAAAGCTAATTTAATCAAATGAAAGTCAAATGCATTTTACAAAGCTAATTGAATCAATTGAAAATGAAAAGCATTCAAACAAAGCTAATTGAATCAAATGAAACTCTAATGCATTCTACAAAGCTAATTGAATCAAATGAAAGTGAAACACATTCAAACAAAGCTTTTTGAATCAAATGAAAATCAAATGCATTCAACAAAGCTAATTGAATCAAATGAAAGTCAAACACAATCAGACAAAGCTAATTGAATCAAATGAAAGTCTAATGCATTCTACAACGCCAATTGAATCAAATGAAAGTCAAACACATTCAAACAAAGCTTTTTGAATCAAATCAAAGTAAAATGCATTCATTAAAGCTAATTGTATAAAATGAAATTCAAATGCATTCTATAAAGCAATTTAAATCAAATGAAAGTAAAACACATTCAAACATAGCTAATTGATTCAAATAAAAGTCAAACATATTCAAACAAAGCTTTATAAATCATATGAAAGTCAAATGCATTTTACAAAGCTAATTGAATCAATTGAAAATGAAAAGCATTCAAACAAAGCTAATTGAATCAAATGAAACTCTAATGCATTCTACAAAGCTAATTGAATCAAATGAAAGTCAAACACATTCAAACAAAGCTTTTTGAATCAAATGAAAATCAAATGCATTCAACAAAGCTAATTGAATCAAATGAAAGTCAAACACAATCAAACAAAGCTAATTGAATCAAATGAAAGTCTAATGCATTCTACAACGCCAATTGAATCAAATGAAAGTCAAACAAATTCAAACAAAGCTTTTTGAATCAAATGAAAGTCAAATGCATTCATCAAAGCTAATTGAATCAAATGAGAGTCAAATGCATTCTACAAAGATAATTAAATCAAATGAAAGTAAAACACATTCAAACATAGCTAATTGATTCAAATAAAAGTCACACACAATCAAACAAAGGTTTTTGAATCATATGAAAGTCAAATGCATTCCAAAACCCTAATTTAATCAAATGAAAGTCAAATGCATTCTACAAAGCTAATTGAATCAATTGAAAGTGAAAAGCATTCAAACAAAGCTAATTGAATCAAATGAAAGTCTAATGCATTCTACAAAGCTAATTGAATCAAATGAAAGTCAAACACATTCAAACAAAACTTTATGAATCTAATGAAAGTCAAATGCATTCAACAAAGCTAATTTAATCAAATGAAAGTCAAACACAATCACACAACGCTATTTGAATCAAATGAAAGTCTAATGCATTCTACAAAGCTAATTGAATCAAAAGAAAGTCAAACACATTCAAACAAAGCTTTTTAAATCAAATAAAAGTCAAATGCATTCAACAAAGCTAATTGAATCAAATGAGAGTCAAATGCATTTTATAAAGCTAATTAAATCAAATGAAAGTCAAACACATTAAAACAAAGCTAATTGATTCAAATGAAAGTCAAACACATTTAAACAAAGCTTTTTGAATCAAATTAAAGTCAAATGCATTCAAAGAAGCTATTTGAATCAAATGAAAGTCAAATGCATTCTACAAATCATATTGAATAAAATGAAAGCCAAATGCATTCTACAAAGCTAATTAAATCAAATGAAAGTCAAACACATTCAAACAAAGCTAATTGTATCAAATAAAAATCAAACACATTCAAACAAAGCTTTTTGAATCATATTAAAAGTCAAATGCATTCAAAGAAGCTATTTGAATCAAATGAAAGTCAGATGCATTTTTCAAATCATATTGAATCAAATGAAAGTCAAATGCATTCTACAAAGCTAATTAAATCAAATGAAAGTCAAATACAATAAAACAAAGCTAATTGAATCAAATGAAAGTCAACCACATTCAAACAAAGCTTTTTTAATCAAAAGAAAGTCAAATGCTTTCAACAAAGCTCATTGAATCAAATGAAAGTCAAATGCATTCTATAAAGCTAATTAAATCAAATGAAAGTCAAACACATTCAAACAAAGCTAATTGATTCAAATGAAAGTCAAACTCATTCAAACAAAGTTTTTGAATCAAAATTAAAGTCATATGCATACAACAAAGCTAATAAAGTCAAATGAAAGTCAAATGCATTTTAAAAGCTAATTGAATCAAATGAAAGTCAAACAAATTCAAACAAAGCATTTTGAATCAAATGAAAGTGAAATGCTTTCAACAAAGCTAATTGAATCAAATGAAAGTCAAACTCATTCAAACAAAGCTTTTTGAATCGTATGAAAGTTAAATGCATTTAACAAAGCTAAGTGAATCAAATGAAAGTCAAATGCATTCTACAAAGCTAATTGAATCTAATAAAAGTCAAACCCATTCAAACAAAGGTAATTGAATCAAATGTAAGTCAAACACATTCAAACAGTGGTTTTTGAATCAAATGAAAGTCTAATGCAGTCTATAAAGCTAATTGTATCAAATGAAAATCAAACACATTCAAACAAAGCTATTTAAATCAAATGAAAGTCAAATGCATTCTACAAAGCATATTGAATCAAATGAAAGTCAAGCACAATCAAACAAAGCTAATTGAATCAAATGAATGTCTAATGCATTCTACAACTCCAATTGAATCAAATGAAAGTCAAACACATTCAAACAAAGCTTTTTGAATCAAATCAAAGTAAAATGCATTCATTAAAGCTAATTGTATCAAATGAAATTCAAATGCATTCTACAAAGCAAATTAAATCAAATGAAAGTAAAACACATTTAAACATAGCTAATTGATTCAAATAAAAGTAAAACATATTCAAACAAAGCTTTTTAAATCATATGAAAGTCAAACGCATTCCACAAAGCTAATTTAATCAAATGAAAGTCAAATGCATTTTACAAAGCTAATTGAATCAATTGAAAATGAAAAGCATTCAAACAAAGCTAATTGAATCAAATGAAACTCTAATGCATTCTACAAAGCTAATTCAATCAAATGAAAGTCAAACACATTCAAACAAAGCTTTTTGAATCAAATGAAAGTCAAATGCATTCAACAAAGCTAATTGAATCAAATGAAAGTCAAACACAATCAAACTAAGCTAATTGAATCAAATGAAAGTCTAATGCATTCTACAATGCCAATTGAATCAAATGAAAGTCAAACACATTCAAACAAAGCTTTTTGCATCAAATGAAAGTCAAATGCATTAATCAAAGCTAATTGAATCAAATGAGAGTCAAATGCATTCTACAAAGATAATTAAATCAAATGAAAGTAAAACACATTCAAACATAGCTAATTAATTCAAATAAAAGTCAAACACATTCAAACAAAGGTTTTTGAATCATATGAAATTCAAATGCATTCCGAAAACCTAATTTAATCAAATGAAAGTCAAATGCATTCTACAAAGCTAATTGAATCAATTGAAAATGAAAAGCATTCAAACAGAGCTAATTGAATCAAATGAAAGTCTAATGCATTCTACAAAGCTAATTGAATCAAATGAAAGTTAAACACATTCAAACAAAACTTTATGAATCTAATGAAAGTCAAATGCATTTAACAAAGCTAATTTAATAAAATGAAAGTCAAACACAATCACACAACGCTATTTGAATCAAATGAAAGTCTAATGCATTCTACAAAGCTAATTGAATCAAAAGAAAGTCAAACACATTCAAAGAAAGCTTTTTAAATCAAATAAAAGTCAAATGCATTCAACAAAGCTAATTGAATCAAATGAGAGTCAAATGCATTTTATAAAGCTAATTAAATCAAATGAAAGTCAAACACATTAAAACAAAGCTAATTGATTCAAATGAAAGTCAAACACATTCAAACAAAGCTTTTTGAATCAAATTAAAGTCAAATGCATTCAAAGAAGCTATTTGAATCAAATGAAAGTCAAATGCATTCTACAAATCATATTAAATCAAATGAAAGCCAAATGCATTCTACAAAGCTAATTAAATCAAATGAAAGTCAAACACAATAAAACAAAGCTAATTGAATCAAATGAAAGTCAACCACATTCAAACAAAGCTTTTTAAATCAAATAAAAGTCAAATGCATTCAACAAAGCTAATTGAATCAAATGAAAGTCAAATGCATTCTATAAAGCTAATTAAATCAAATGAAAGTCAAACACATTCAAACAAAGCTAATTGATTCAAATGAAAGTCAAACTCATTCAAACAAAGTTTTTGAATCAAAATTAAAGTCATATGCATACAACAAAGCTAATAAAGTCAAATGAAAGTCAAATGCATTTTAAAAGCTAATTGAATCAAATGAAAGTCAAACACATTCAAACAAAGCATTTTGAATCAAATGAAAGTGAAATGCTTTCAACAAAGCTAATTGAATCAAATGAAAGTCAAACTCATTCAAACAAAGCTTTTTGAATCGTATGAAAGTTAAATGCATTTAACAAAGCTAAGTGAATCAAATGAAAGTCAAATGCATTCTACAAAGCTAATTGAATCTAATAAAAGTCAAACCCATTCAAACAAAGGTAATTGAATCAAATGAAAGTCAAACACATTCAAACAGTGGTTTTTGAATCAAATGAAAGTCTAATGCAGTCTATAAAGCTAATTGTATCAAATGAAAATCAAACACATTCAAACAAAGCTATTTAAATCAAATGAAAGTCAAATGCATTCTACAAAGCATATTGAATCAAATGAAAGTCAAGCACAATCAAACAAAGCTAATTGAATCAAATAAATGTCTAATGCATTCTACAACTCCAATTGAATCAAATGAAAGTCAAACACATTCAAACAAAGCTTTTTGAATCAAATCAAAGTAAAATGCATTCATTAAAGCTAATTGTATCAAATGAAATTCAAATGCATTCTACAAAGCAAATTAAATCAAATGAAAGTAAAACACATTTAAACATAGCTAATTGATTCAAATAAAAGTAAAACATATTCAAACAAAGCTTTTTAAATCATATGAAAGTCAAACGCATTCCACAAAGCTAATTTAATCAAATGAAAGTCAAATGCATTTTACAAAGCTAATTGAATCAATTGAAAATGAAAAGCATTCAAACAAAGCTAATTGAATCAAATGAAACTCTAATGCATTCTACAAAGCTAATTCAATCAAATGAAAGTCAAACACATTCAAACAAAGCTTTTTGAATCAAATGAAAGTCAAATGCATTCAACAAAGCTAATTGAATCAAATGAAAGTCAAACACAATCAAACTAAGCTAATTGAATCAAATGAAAGTCTAATGCATTCTACAATGCCAATTGAATCAAATGAAAGTCAAACACATTCAAACAAAGCTTTTTGCATCAAATGAAAGTCAAATGCATTAATCAAAGCTAATTGAATCAAATGAGAGTAAAATGCATTCTACAAAGATAATTAAATCAAATGAAAGTAAAACACATTCAAACATAGCTAATTAATTCAAATAAAAGTCAAACACATTCAAACAAAGGTTTTTGAATCATATGAAATTCAAATGCATTCCGAAAACCTAATTTAATCAAAAGAAAGTCAAATGCATTCTACAAAGCTAATTGAATCAATTGAAAATGAAAAGCATTCAAACAGAGCTAATTGAATCAAATGAAAGTCTAATGCATTCTACAAAGCTAATTGAATCAAATGAAAGTTAAACACATTCAAACAAAACTTTATGAATCTAATGAAAGTCAAATGCATTTAACAAAGCTAATTTAATAAAATGAAAGTCAAACACAATCACACAACGCTATTTGAATCAAATGAAAGTCTAATGCATTCTACAAAGCTAATTGAATCAAAAGAAAGTCAAACACATTCAAAAAAAGCTTTTTAAATCAAATAAAAGTCAAATGCATTCAACAAAGCTAATTGAATCAAATGAGAGTCAAATGCATTTTATAAAGCTAATTAAATCAAATGAAAGTCAAACACATTAAAACAAAGCTAATTGATTCAAATGAAAGTCAAACACATTCAAACAAAGCTTTTTGAATCAAATTAAAGTCAAATGCATTCAAAGAAGCTATTTGAATCAAATGAAAGTCAAATGCATTCTACAAATCATATTAAATCAAATGAAAGCCAAATGCATTCTACAAAGCTAATTAAATCAAATGAAAGTCAAACACAATAAAACAAAGCTAATTGAATCAAATGAAAGTCAACCACATTCAAACAAAGCTTTTTAAATCAAATAAAAGTCAAATGCATTCAACAAAGCTAATTGAATCAAATGAAAGTCAAATGCATTCTATAAAGCTAATTAAATCAAATGAAAGTCAAACACATTCAAACAAAGCTAATTGATTCAAATGAAAGTCAAACTCATTCAAACAAAGTTTTTGAATCAAAATTAAAGTCATATGCATACAACAAAGCTAATAAAGTCAAATGAAAGTCAAATGCATTTTAAAAGCTAATTGAATCAAATGAAAGTCAAACACATTCAAACAAAGCATTTTGAATCAAATGAAAGTGAAATGCTTTCAACAAAGCTAATTGAATCAAATGAAAGTCAAACTAATTCAAACAAAGCTTTTTGAATCGTATGAAAGTAAAATTCCTTTTACAAAGCTAAGTGAATCAAATGAAAGTCAAATGCATTCTACAAAGCTAATTGAATCTAATAAAAGTCAAACCCATTCAAACAAAGGTAATTGAATCAAATGAAAGTCAAACACATTCAAACAGTGGTTTTTGAATCAAATGAAAGTCTAATGCAGTCTATAAAGCTAATTGTATCAAATGAAAATCAAACACATTCAAACAAAGCTATTTAAATCAAATGAAAGTCAAATGCATTCTACAAAGCATATTGAATCAAATGAAAGTCAAGCACAATCAAACAAAGCTAATTGAATCAAATGAATGTCTAATGCATTCTACAACGCCTATTGAATCAAATGAAAGTCAAACACATTCAAACAAAGCTTTTTGAATCAAATCAAAGTAAAATGCATTCATTAAAGCTAATTGTATCAAATGAAATTCAAATGCATTCTACAAAGCAAATTAAATCAAATGAAAGTAAAACACATTCAAACATAGTTAATTGATTCAAATAAAAGTAAAACATATTCAAACAAAGCTTTTTAAATCATATGAAAGTCAAATGCATTCCACAAAGCTAATTTAATCAAATGAAAGTCAAATGCATTTTACAAAGCTAATTGAATCAATTGAAAATGAAAAGCATTCAAACAAAGCTAATTGAATCAAATGAAACTCTAATGCATTTTACAAAGCTAATTCAATCAAATGAAAGTCAAACACATTCAAACAAAGCTTTTTGAATCAAATGAAAGTCAAATGCATTCAACAAAGCTAATTGAATCAAATAAAAGTCAAACACAATCAAACTAAGCTAATTGAATCAAATGAAAGTCTAATGCATTCTACAATGCCAATTGAATCAAATGAAAGTCAAACACATTCAAACAAAGCTTTTTGCATCAAATGAAAGTCAAATGCATTAATCAAAGCTAATTGAATCAAATGAGAGTCAAATGCATTCTACAAAGATAATTAAATCAAATGAAAGTAAAACACATTCAAACATAGCTAATTAATTCAAATAAAAGTCAAACTGATTTGAATCCAGAGGCTAATTCTTTTAAAGGGTCAAAGACACTTTTAAAAGGTTCAAATAGCTCCATCACAAGCTGCCCAAACAAGGGAATAAGCAAGGAAGGGTTCACTAATTCAATAGAGAAAGAAGGAAGCACGAATTGCAAAGAAGAAGGATTTGCGCAGTTCACTTCCGGTAAGGATGAAGGCGGCCACGCGCCGAGATTGGGGCCACGCGCCATCTACCAGGACCCACCTTGAACCCATATACCATATGGGCCGGCGCGTGAGGCTAGTGGAGGCGCGTGAGGTGTTTATCCGGCGGCAGTACGAAAAGAAAGATTTTCTTTACTTAGTTTTTTTCTGGAGTTTTTGCTTGCAAGTTTTTACCTTTCACTTGAAAGGGTTTTTCTTGGTTTAAGCACTTAGGATTCCTTTTAATTTCTGTTATTTTAGCTTAATAAGTTTCCTTAGTTGATTAGGATTAGTTTTAGGAATTATAGACTAAGTTAAACTAGTCTTACTACTAGTTTCCTAATCTAAGTAGAACTGGTTTTCCTATTCTATTTAGCTTACTTGGAGATAAAGGCGAGGGACTTGTCCTAGTTCTATTAGACTTAGAATTAGTTAGTTTTTAGTCTATAAATAGGGGATTTTCGTGGCTTTGTAGACAAATAACAAATACACAAAAATTCAGTTGAATAAAAATTCATTGTTTAGCTTTTTGCTTAAACGTTTTGCTAGTTTTCAATTCAAGGAGTTGTTTTGATAATTAGAACGTTCAACACTTAGTTCTAGGAGTAGTCTAAGTTTTGTTCATCAAAGTACTTGATTAGGGGATTTTTATCCACCAATCGCCGTCTGACAAGTGGACCAACCAGGTTCTGCCACGTGTCCTTCACGTAGGCCAATAGGAGCCTGCCACGTGTCAATCCCAGATTCGTCCACCACGGACCAATAGAGACACGCCACGTGTCCACCCATGCCTAATGGGAAAACCGGCCAATAAGGCCCAATCCTGATTAGAAGCCCAGTCAGCCCAAGGTTAACATAAACCTAATTGGCACGCTTCTCGAGGTTATAAATACCTCACTTAATTCTCATTAAAGGGAGGGATTAATCAGATCAGGAGATTAGCCAGAACGGTAACACAGATTACACGTTAAACACTCTCACCTAGAGAGACCAAACTAATTAATTTCCGCATTAATTACTCCTTAAACAAGTACTAACTTGACCGTTGGAGGCGGAGCTCCTACCACAAGGAGTCTTCGTTGTTTTGCAGGTACAGGCGTCCGGTTCCAGTCTCGGTGTTGTAACTCTCCCGCAGGACATCAGAAAACCCCGAAACATTTTGGCGCCGTCTGTGGGGAGAGTACTTCTGAGATGGCCTCCACGTTTGTACCGACTTTTGAAGAGAGGCGTCCCCTAGACGACCCTCAAGTCCAGTCGGACCATGACACTGACAATGAGCTTGAAGTTGAAGCTCACACAGCTCCAGACGGGACCCTAAGGGCCCGACGTACCCGTCCGACTGAAAGGACGGAACGGGAGCATCTTCAACTTGGAAGTGAGCCAACAGGCGCACCTCCTATTCGGCAGCAGGCGACTGATGGGTCGGCTCCCGTCACCAGGAACGAACTCATGACCTTCATGAGGGACTTCAAGGGAGAGATTCAAGAGTTGCTAAGTAAGAAGCCTGCACCGACTAGGGGACAGTCGGCTACGAAACCTTCCACTTCAGGCAAGAGGAAGCCGGTTCAAGGACGAGAGGGAACACCTCATCCTAGATCCAGGAAGTGTGAGCCGCCTGTCCTTGATCTCACAAAATACCGTTTTCCTACTCCAGGAAAAAGGAAACCTGTCCGTCACATTCAGGCGGACGGTTCAAAGAAAACATACACAGACGCTCGTCTGCTGTTAGAGCAGAAGAAGAATGACCGACTGTCAGAGTCGGCCTCTACTTCTGAATTTCAAGAAAGTCTGCGCAATTCCTCGATGAGGCAGACTCAGTCGTATCATGAGAACCAGTCAGGCGGTACCTCCCGTCAGTCCGGCTTTCATAGCGACCAGGCGGTACCAAACTTACCGTTTGTACCCCAACAACAATATTTTATGCCGCCACCTCCATTTGGTGGACAGGCAGTTAAAAATGTCCAACCCTTGGACTGGCAGCTACGGTTGCTTAGACTTGGTGAACAGCCGTCGGCCTTCTCCAAGGAAATCACTGAAGCCGCCCAGCCGGCCAAAGTGAAAAATGTGTTAGTAGGCGCCTATGATGGCACTACTAACCCAGAAGACCATCTAATGGCATTCTCCAACCTAATGTACCTTCAAGGGTTGGATGATCCAACTTGGTGCAAGTGTTTTCCAGCGACTCTGAAAGGAATTGCACAGCAATGGTTCGGCAACCTGCCGACTGGTTGTGTAAACAATTTCAGGACGCTTGCTTACTTATTCACCTCCAACTTCGCCATGAACATTCCTGCGAAGAAGACGACCCTTGATTTAGGGACAATTCAGCAGGGTGAGAAGGAGGGGCTTCGTTCTTACATCAGGCGGTTTAACCTGATGAGAATACAAATTCAAGGGTTACCGGATGAGGTAGCCTATACTGACTTTTTCAGGGGTCTCAAAGACGGGTCGACCTTCAAATTCGATCTTGTTCGAAAGAGGGTGGCGACTCTTCAGGAGGCCTTAATTGAAGCAGAAGCCTACATACAGGCGACAGATCTTTGTAGTACAGCAAAACAGTCGGACGGGAAAAAGTTCGACAAAAGAGAAGGACGACAGATACAGTCGTCCAACAAAGATCTAAAGAAGAGAAAAGAAGTCTGGGCGGCTGATTCCTCTAAACAGCCGGCCCAGAAAAAGAAAAAAGAATTCAAGCCATACTCCCCAAAGTATGCGTTTAATAGAGATAGCAAAGCTATCCTGAAAGAAATCAAGGGACGGATCTCTATTGAGAAGCCGGTCCCCATGAAGGGTTCTGCAAGCAATCGGAACCAGGAAAAATTCTGTGATTATCATGAAGATGTTGGTCATCACACCAACGAATGCATCAGTCTCATGCGGTATCTGGACCGCCTGGCTGAGCAAGGTGATCTTAATTCTTTTGTCAAGAAATCCGCAGGGAACACCTCCTCGAAAAAACAGTCGGCCAAAAAGAATCAACAGGCCGACAGCTCTGATACAGATGATGCAGTCGTCTACACTATTGCAGGCGGCTTCGCAGGAGGGGGTCCCACTATTAGGGGAAACAAAGACAATATCAGGCGGCTGGATATAAATTCCGTTCACCAAGAACGGCCCTCCATGAATTCATTTCCTGAGATTGTCATTACTGAAGAAGATCTGGGAGGAGTCCGGGGGCCGCATGACGACCCTATCGTCGTTGAGTGTAAGGTGGCCAATCAGAGAGTCGGCCGAATCCTCATAGATACTGGAAGCTCCTCAGATCTTATCAGTAGCAAATGTCTCTCCAAACTGAAGTACAAGCCTGATTGTATACATCCGGCCTCTCACCCTCTAGTAGGGTTTGGAGGGGGAGTCGTCCACCCTGTAGGACGAGTAGATCTACCCATCCGCCTGGGTGAAAAAGGGGAAGGACGACACATGGTCGTCCGATTCCTGGTGGTAGAAGAACTCTCGGCCTACAACATGATTCTGGGACGACCAACCCTAAATAATTCCAAGGCTGTAATAATCCCATCTCTTATGTTGCTCAAGTTTGAGAGGGATAATGGAACAGTCGGCTCCCTAAGGGGAGATCAGAAGACGGCCCGAGAGTGCTATCTCTCGGACGTCAAGCCCACTGTCACGGCCGCTGAGTCCAGTGGGGGAAAGATAGACCTTGACAATGTCAAGGAGAGTGCGCCTGTTCAAGAAACAGGCGGCAAGAAAAGAAAGGCATCCCACATGGGGGCCGAAAGAAAACATAAAAAATAGCAATCATTGGCAGAGGAGCGGTCGGATGAATTCCGCCCTCAGCCGGCTGGTGAGCATGCGGACCTAATCTTAGATGTCACGCGTCCTGACAGGACAGTCAAAGTTGGGACGACTGCTCTAGGGGTCCTAGGTGACGACTTCCACAATTTGTTGAAAGAATACAAGGACATCTTTGCATTCGAAGTCCATGAAATGCCAGGCATAAGTTCTGAACTGGCGGTACATAAACTAGCTGTGGATCCAAAAAAGAAGCCTGTAAGGCAGAAGAAACGGAACCATGGCGAAGAAAGAAATCAGGCGGCAGCCGCCGAAGTTAAAAAATTACTTGACGCAGGATTCATTCGGCAATGTTACTTCCCAGACTGGGTTGCAAATGTTGTGCTTGTTAAAAAGCCGAATGGTACCTGGCGAATGTGTGTGGACTACACAGACTTGAATAAGGCGTGCCCAAAAGACAGTTACCCTCTGCCTAAAATTGACAACCTGGTCGACTCAACAGCCGGCCATGCTTTGATGAGTTTTATGGACGCCTACTCTGGTTTCCATCAGATCCCTTTATGGAAGAAAGATCAGGAGAAGACGGCTTTCGTCACTGATCAAGGGTTATACTGTTACACGGTCATGCCGTTTGGTCTTAAGAATGCCCCGGCCACCTTCCAACGAATGATAAACACTGTGTTCTTTGATCAGATTGGGAGAAATGTCGAGGCATATATTGATGATATGATAGTCAAGTCTAAACTTCAGAAAGATCATCTGTCGGACCTCCGAGAAACTTTCGCCACACTCAGGCGGCACCATGTCATGCTTAATCCCAAGAAATGTGTCTTTGGAGTTGAGTCTGGGAAATTTCTCGGATTCCTCATTACTCAGAGAGGAATAGATGCGAATCCTGAGAAGGTGCAGGCGGTCATCGACATGCAGTCGCCCCGCACCGTCCGAGAGGTTCAGAAGCTAACAGGTTGTCTGGCGGCCTTGGGTAGATTCCTAAGTCGATCAGGCGACAAATGCCTATACTTTTTCCAGGCAATTAAGAAAAAGGCAAGGTTTGAATGGGGGCCGGATGCTGAGGCGGCCTTCCAGAAATTGAAAGTTCACTTGCATTCCTTGCCAAGGCTAGTCAGCCCTATGACCAAAGAAGTACTCTACATGTACCTGGCCGTCTCTGATCATGCGTTAAGCGCTGTCCTTCTTGCTGAAAGAGACGGCTGTCAGCTCCCGGTCTACTTTGTCAGCCATGTACTGAAAAATGCCGAGTTGAGGTATCCCTTAGTGGAGAAATTTGGTCTTGCACTCTTCATGGCTGTTAAAAAATTAAAGCCTTACTTTTTGGCGCATGCAGTCGTCGTGTATACAGATCAACCGATCAAGCGGCCACTGACCACCATGGAGTCGTCTGGCCGAATGATCAAATGGGCCATAGAAATACAGAGCCTCGAAGTTACCTTCGAGCCTAGAAAAGCAGTAAAGGGGCAAGCCTTTGCTGACTTTATTGTCGAAATGACTCGTCCCCCTGATTCGCAAGTTCCAGACCAAGTCTGGAAGGTATATGTGGATGGAAGCTCCACTTCAACTGGTTGTGGAGCAGGCGTCATATGTCAGTCGCCAGAAGGCGACAGGTACGAGTATGCTTTACGTTTCAGTTTTCAGGCTTCAAACAATGAGGCAGAATATGAAGCTTTACTAGCCGGTATCCGCATGTGCAAGGCGGCAGGGGCAAGAAAAATAGACGCCTGTTCTGATTCACAATTGATAGTGAGTCAGTACAATGGCGAATACGAAGCGACCCATCCGGCCATGATCAAGTATTTACAAGCGGTCCGTCAAGCAGTCGGCCCCCTTGAGGATTTCCATCTGGTCCAAGTACCGAGATCAGAAAATAACCAAGCGGATGCGCTTTCAAAATTAGCATCATCCGCCTCCTGTGATACTCCTCGAACCGTTTTTTGGGAGGTAGTGGAAAGGAGAAGCATTGAGGAAGACCCTATTGGAATCCTAGACAGAAGCTCAACCTGGATGGATCCAATTAGGGCATATCTGACAAACGGTACCCTGCCGGATGATCATCAACAGGCGGCAGTACTGAAAAGACGAGCCACCAATTTTGAAATGATAAAGGGAGAACTTCACAAAAGAGGGTACCTTCAACCCTTCTTAAAGTGTGTTACTCCAGAAAAAGGGCGAGAGATACTAGATGACCTTCACTCTGGTTTCTGTGCTTCGCATATAGGCGGAAGGACGCTTGCTCAACGGGCAAGGCGGCAGGGCTACTTCTGGCCTACCTTAGAATCAGATGCAATGGAGATGGTGAAAAAATGTGACAAGTGTCAAAGATTTGGCAAACTAATTCACCGTCCGGCTACTGATCTCACCACCATTCATAGTCCCTTACCGTTTGCTAAATGGGGCATGGATATTCTGGGTCCATATACGCCTGCTACAGGCGGAAGAAGGTATATACTTGTTGCCGTCGACTACTTCACCAAATGGGTAGAAGCGGAGGCTGTTAAGGGAATCAAGACGAAGGATGTAATTTCATTCATTTGGAGAAATGTCATCACTCGGTTCGGGGTTCCCATGTCTATGGTTTTTGATAATGGTCCCCAATTTGAGACGCCTGTTCTCAAAAGCTGGTTGGGTGACCAAGGAATTGCACATTGCTTTGCATCTGTCGGCCGTCCACAAGCAAACGGCCAAGTAGAAGCCTTTAATAAAATCATCTCAGACGGTCTCAAGAAAAAGATTGAACGAGCAGGCGGCCTATGGGCGGATGAACTACCACATGTTCTCTGGGCCATCAGGACGACTGAAAAAGGGGCGACTAGAGAAACTCCATTCCTCCTAACTTATGGGGCGGAAGCTGTTCTTCCAATAGAACACTACGAGCCGACTCTTCGAGTAATGCTATATGACGAAGAGGCAAACTGGGAAGCCATGCGCCTGGCATTAGACTCACTCCCTGAAAAGAGGGGCAATGCTGTCTTGCGGCATGAGATCTACCGCCTGAGAATGACTCGATCATACAACAGAAAAGTACACAGGCGTCCCCTCAAAGTGGGGGACTTTGTACTTAGAAAAATGGAAGCTGTTGGTAGGGCTAACGAGTCTGGCAAGCTAACTCCCAACTGGGAAGGACCCTACCGAATATATGAAGAGGTTAGAGACGGTACCTATCGTCTGGAAACACCAGACGGCCAGCCGCTACCTCGAACCTGGAACAAAGATAACCTTAAGAAATATTTCTTTTGAAAAATGTAAAGTCAAGGATTACTTGATTAAAGCTTGCATCTTTACTATACGATTCTGTATTAAGAGGGGCATGCCAACTGACCAACAGTCGGCTACTCTCCATGATCATATTTATTTACTTAAGAGGGGCATGCCAACTGACCAACAGTCGGCTACTCTCCACGTTTATATTTATTTATTTAAAGAGGGGCATGCCAACTGACAAGCAGTCGGCTACTCTCTATGTTTAATTTAAGAGGGGCACGCCGCTTGACCGGCTACCCTCACAAAATCTAGTTCACCAAGAACTATCAAACGTGATCAGACCAGGCGTCAAGCCAACTGATCAAAATATAAAATTCAATTCGACCTGTCCCAACATTATAGCAGGCGTCCGACGGCATCCATCCGGATGAAATTCGTCGCAGAGAGCAGCTCCCTTTTGGGTGGAACATTGTTCTATAAACTAATCACACGGCACCTATACGACTGTCCCCAAGGACAACCACTTAGCCGTTTTTGAGACAAGGATAACTTTTATTACTAACCAAACTAGTGATAACAGTTGACATCTGAGTCGGATTACCGCCTGTATTACTTGGGATAAATGCAGGGGGTTCCTCTTGAGTTAGTAGCCAACAAACATTGGCGAATCAAGGGGTCCAGCCGGCCTACGCCGCCTGGTACCTCTACTACTCAAGCTAGAATGAGGACGACTGAGTAACACCAACGTTAACTCATAGTCACTCTCCCAAAACTTGGCATGGAACCTAAAAAGTTCGAATAGACCACCTGTTTTTTGGCAAACAAGGGCATTCAAACTATTATTCCTACTAGTTTTCCCTTTGAGTTAATAGCCAACAAACATTGGCAAATAAAGGGGAACAACCGGTACCCACCGCTTGATACCTCTACTACTCAATCAATAGGCGACCAGGTAACAGTCTTAGACTGCCTATAGCTCAAAAAACCAAGTAAGAATACCCCTTCTTACTTAGTTAATTTTACAAATGACTGGACCGCCTGCCTAAAGGAAATCCAGTCATAGACTGCCTAAGTCTAACCTACAAAACACAAATAGAGGACCGCCTGCCTAAAGGTGATCCAGTCTTAAACGAATTGAGTAACGAGTGGATAAATGGCCGACTGATCGCCTAACTTGGAAACAGACAACCAGTCGTCCAGGGGCATAGGCGGCGTAACTAACCATCCGTACCTGTCTACAATCGGCCATACAAAGCAGTCGGTATAGTGTACAACTCAATATTCAACACTTAGCCAAATTTCAAGAAAAAATCAAATTTCATTAAGGAAGAAAAATATTCAGAACCCCGGCCCCCTGGCCGGGTAAATACAATACAAATGGCACGCAGGCCGTGAAAGAAGACAAAAGCTTATGAAGGGGACAAATCCTAAACATTAGCAGCGTCCGCCTTGTCAGCATTCTTCTTGCTAGACTCGGCCCCAGCTGCATCTTTCTTCGATGCCTTGTCCCCAAGTGGCACAAGCGCCACTACCGGTTGCTCCTCCATCTCCAAGTCCTCCTCAAATGCCTCGTTCTCAGCAGCCGCCAGGATCTCTTGATTATATGTTTCAGAGCACTGGCGGTACGTTTTCTCCCAAGAGGCAAAGTCGGCATTGGGGAAGAGGCGGCTCCAGGTCATACGCTGGATTTGGGAAGAGTCTTCCATCATCTCTCGGACGAGCTCTCTCTTCTCTTGCTCGGCCTTCTCCGAGAGCTCTTTAGTGAGACTCTTCTCCTGAGTCTCCAGGCGTTCCTTTACGCTCGTCAAGGATTTCTCCATGACATCGTATGAGAGCATTTTTAGGCGGAGAGGTTTAAGCTCGGCCCTGAGGTCGGAGACGGTCTTCTCCAGCTCGCTGTTCTTCTTCTGGGCCGCCTCTAACTGGGCCTGGATAGCAGCGGCAGCCTGCGCCTGATAATAAAGAATATCAATGGTCAGAACTTCATTTTGGGCAATTTGAAACATTGCCTTATCACAGTTAGAGGCGGCCATAGCTTTCGCAGCCTTTACCTCTTTGTTTTTCCGATCAAGCGGCTTGCGAAGGCCGTTCACTCGGAGCAGGGCCTAAGTAAAAAGAAAACATGCGTCAGTTCCAAAACAAACAGATAACAGGCGTCCTGGAATTCAGCTACTCAAAAATGCTAAGTATACCTCAGCAAGGATCCCTGCAATCCCATCAAGGTCAAGGGTGCCGACACCCCTGACCGCCTCCCTTTCAGATGGAGGCACAGCTTTTATCATTGACTTGGCTACCTCCACCAAGTCAGGTTCCTGAGGGCCGGCTGCATCAAGCATAAAAAAGCAAGTTAGACCTAGTCAAGCAGGAAGCAAGTGAAAATTTTACAAGTAAATTTCCATACTTCTAGGCGGCCCCGCCAGAGTTTTAGAGGAAGTGGCCGGCTGCTTCTCAGCCGCCACTGTTTTCCTGGAAGACCCAGGAGAGCTTGCAACAGTCGTCCTCCGGGCCTTGGGGTCCGGCTGTTGCGAGGAAGAAGCCCTTGGATTACCCGACTACAAAAAGAGGAAGAGTTAGCATATGTATAAAACTACTTCAAACAGAAAGAAGTTTCAAAGCTCACCAAGGGTGCCCCCTTGTTGGGGGAGTCGGTATCAGACTGCTGCATCAGAGAGGCCCGCAGCATGGCCGCCGCAGTCTTGGAAGCAGTTATTTTGCTCATGGCGTCAGCTGCAAAAAAGAGCAAACAGAAAAGTCAGTAAAAATCCCAAGTAAACAAGGCGTGAAAAAAAGAGTATTTGTCAGGCCGGCTACCTCTAGAGCACCGACTGCCGAGGCCACAGGCGGCCAAAAAGTACTCATCATAGAGCCACTTGAAGACCGGAATGCAGTTCAGGGGCACTTGCTCTCGTACCCCTGAAGTAGAGTTCACCCTGATCTCTACTTTGAAGAGTCCTTTGTCTAGGATCTCTTTCTTAGCCTTTGGGGGGACAGGCGGCAAGCTACGGCCGCCTGCAAGAAAAGGCGGATCCCTGTTCCACCTGTTGAATCTTTTGTTCAGCTCCTTGTCTGAACCCTCGATGATGAGGAAGGTGGTCCGCCAATCCTTCCATTTGTTTGCCTTACCTCTCGTCATGAGGTAGCCCTTGTGGCTTGTTAATTGATACCAGCCGGTACCACCTGACTTTGGGGTCCGGCTGAGATAGTTCATGTGGGCGAAAGCCTCAAAGCTTGGCTCCACCCCGTACATTTCGCACCCGGCCACATAGCCGAGTACGTTTACCCAAGAATTGGGGGCTAGCTGCCATAACCCCAGATCATACCCATCTAAGATCCGCAGAACAGCCGGATGTAGTGGGAAGCGCAGCCCAGCTTTGATGGCCGCCGCGTAGCAGCCGAAGCAGCCATCATCATAGCTGGTACCAGCCGGCCAGACGACTGTGTCTTCTGGATCCGGCACGAACAATAAATATCCGGGGCCCATCTTGTAGTTAGCTATAAAGCTCTCCACTTTGTCTTTCATGGCCGTGATCCGGCCCCGGGGTACCGTGCAGTAGTAAGGGGTGTTCTCCTGTCTATAAGAGGCGGACGGCTCCGCCCAATTATCCCCCTTCTCAACTGCATGAGAACGCCTCGCCTCTTGAAGGCGGCTGTTTCTCTCTTCAGAGCCTGGAGAAGATTGGCCCGAAGAGCTTGAATCAGACTCGTCCTCAGACGAGTCAGAAGAGGACGACTCTTTCCCTCTCCCAGAGGGGCCCGCCTCCTCCCCCTTAGAAGGAGGAGGAGAATAGTTTGACATGTCTACTGTGAAATGGGAAGGGACCACCTTGACCCCTCCCTCAGAACTGTCGGCTTGGCAGCCATCTGGTCTCACTTCTACATCTGGCGCCTGGTCAGATGTTTCACTTATTGGCACCCTTTGAGAGGAGCCGTCCGAGTTTGAGATCCTAGCTGTCTTTTTTGTTCTGGCCATCACGTTCTGCATAGACACAGATACAGTCGGACTTTGTATAAAGGGCAAAGATGGGTCCAGAAAAGGGCAGGCGGCACTCCTAGTCCTAGATTCAGCCGTCCCCGGTGACCGGCTGATCACTAACTTAGGCCGTGTCGTTTGCTTCCAAGGGGCCATTTCAAAAGAAAATAAAAATAAAGAAAAAAGTTAAGAGTAAGAGAACCAACGGTTACCTGAACGAGTGACGGTTGATGAAATTCTGAAATCCTTTGCAAACGGCTTGTCAGATCAGGCGGTAGGCAACAAAAGTCCAAAATGTCAGAGCAAGTTCAGGGGTCCGAATGTTCTCTCGCAAAGGTTCTCAAATGTGAAAATGACCGAAGTCAGCACTTCCTTATATAGGCAAAGTGAGAAGGCGAAGGGTCACTTCCAAATTCAAAATTTGGGCGGGAAATATCTCTCGGCCAATTGCAGGCCGACATCTGTCGTAGGCCGTCGCCTATCACCATGCGACACCTGTCACAGGCGACACGTGACCAGCCACGTACCGCCTGTGAGGGGCAAATGATTAGGGGATTTTTATCCACCAATCGCCGTCTGACAAGTGGACCAACCAGGTTCTGCCACGTGTCCTTCACGTAGGCCAATAGGAGCCTGCCACGTGTCAATCCCAGATTCGTCCACCACGGACCAATAGAGACACGCCACGTGTCCACCCATGCCTAATGGGAAAACCGGCCAATAAGGCCCAATCCTGATTAGAAGCCCAGTCAGCCCAAGGTTAACATAAACCTAATTGGCACGCTTCTCGAGGTTATAAATACCTCACTTAATTCTCATTAAAGGGAGGGATTAATCAGATCAGGAGATTAGCCAGAACGGTAACACAGATTACACGTTAAACACTCTCACCTAGAGAGACCAAACTAATTAATTTCCGCATTAATTACTCCTTAAACAAGTACTAACTTGACCGTTGGAGGCGGAGCTCCTACCACAAGGAGTCTTCGTTGTTTTGCAGGTACAGGCGTCCGGTTCCAGTCTCGGTGTTGTAACTCTCCCGCAGGACATCAGAAAACCCCGAAACAGTACTTAGTTCCAGGAGTGGTCTAGGTAATTTGAGAGGCGTTGAATTCGTTCCAGGAGTGGTCGTTTTCAAAGTCATATCCGGTTCGTTATTCTTAAGTTGTTCGATTTTCTTAGGAAATTCGAAGGGCTTGTGTTACTTGTGTGATTTTAGATTCTTTATTAAGTTAAGGGGTTTAAATCCACATCAAATTAATGATGTGAATCCAGAGGCTAATTCTTTTAAAGGGTCAAAGACACTTTTAAAAGGTTCAAATAGCTCCATCACAAGCTGCCCAAACAAGGGAATAAGCAAGGAAGGGTTCACTAATTCAATAGAGAAAGAAGGAAGCACGAATTGCAAAGAAGAAGGATTTGCGCAGTTCACTTCCGGTAAGGATGAAGGCGGCCACGCGCCGAGATTGGGGCCACGCGCCATCTACCAGGACCCACCTTGAACCCATATACCATATGGGCCGGCGCGTGAGGCTAGTGGAGGCGCGTGAGGTGTTTATCCGGCGGCAGTACGAAAAGAAAGATTTTCTTTACTTAGTTTTTTTCTGGAGTTTTTGCTTGCAAGTTTTTACCTTTCACTTGAAAGGGTTTTTCTTGGTTTAAGCACTTAGGATTCCTTTTAATTTCTGTTATTTTAGCTTAATAAGTTTCCTTAGTTGATTAGGATTAGTTTTAGGAATTATAGACTAAGTTAAACTAGTCTTACTACTAGTTTCCTAATCTAAGTAGAACTGGTTTTCCTATTCTATTTAGCTTACTTGGAGATAAAGGCTAGGGACTTGTCCTAGTTCTATTAGACTTAGAATTAGTTAGTTTTTAGTCTATAAATAGGGGATTTTCGTGGCTTTGTAGACATATAACAAATACACAAAAATTCAGTTGAATAAAAATTCATTGTTTAGCTTTTTGCTTAAACGTTTTGCTAGTTTTCAATTCAAGGAGTTGTTTTGATAATTAGAACGTTCAACACTTAGTTCTAGGAGTAGTCTAAGTTTTGTTCATCAAAGTACTTAGTTCCAGGAGTGGTCTAGGTAATTTGAGAGGCGTTGAATTCGTTCCAGGAGTGGTCGTTTCAAAGTCATATCCGGTTCGTTATTCTTAAGTTGTTCGATTTTCTTAGGAAATTCGAAGGGCTTGTGTTACTTGTGTGATTTTAGATTCTTTATTAAGTTAAGGGGTTTAAATCCACATCACAAACACATTCAAACAAAGGTTTTTGAATCATATGAAATTCAAATGCATTCCGAAAACCTAATTTAATCAAATGAAAGTCAAATGCATTCTACAAAGCTAATTGAATCAATTGAAAATGAAAAGCATTCAAACAGAGCTAATTGAATCAAATGAAAGTCTAATGCATTCTACAAAGCTAATTGAATCAAATGAAAGTTAAACACATTCAAACAAAACTTTATGAATCTAATGAAAGTCAAATGCATTTAACAAAGCTAATTTAATAAAATGAAAGTCAAACACAATCACACAACGCTATTTGAATCAAATGAAAGTCTAATGCATTCTACAAAGCTAATTGAATCAAAAGAAAGTCAAACACATTCAAAGAAAGCTTTTTAAATCAAATAAAAGTCAAATGCATTCAACAAAGCTAATTGAATCAAATGAGAGTCGAATGCATTTTATAAAGCTAATTAAATCAAATGAAAGTGAAACACATTAAAACAAAGCTAATTGATTCAAATGAAAGTCAAACACATTCAAACAAAGCTTTTTGAATCAAATTAAAGTCAAATGCATTCAAAGAAGCTATTTGAATCAAATGAAAGTCAAATGCATTCTACAAATCATATTAAATCAAATGAAAGCCAAATGCATTCTACAAAGCTAATTAAATCAAATGAAAGTCAAACACAATAAAACAAAGCTAATTGAATCAAATGAAAGTCAACCACATTCAAACAAAGCTTTTTAAATCAAATAAAAGTCAAATGCATTCAACAAAGCTAATTGAATCAAATGAAAGTCAAATGCATTCTATAAAGCTAATTAAATCAAATGAAAGTCAAACACATTCAAACAAAGCTAATTGATTCAAATGAAAGTCAAACTCATTCAAACAAAGTTTTTGAATCAAAATTAAAGTCATATGCATACAACAAAGCTAATAAAGTCAAATGAAAGTCAAATGCATTTTAAAAGCTAATTGAATCAAATGAAAGTCAAACACATTCAAACAAAGCATTTTGAATCAAATGAAAGTGAAATGCTTTCAACAAAGCTAATTGAATCAAATGAAAGTCAAACTCATTCAAACAAAGCTTTTTGAATCGTATGAAAGTTAAATGCATTTAACAAAGCTAAGTGAATCAAATGAAAGTCAAATGCATTCTACAAAGCTAATTGAATCTAATAAAAGTCAAACCCATTCAAACAAAGGTAATTGAATCAAATGAAAGTCAAACACATTCAAACAGTGGTTTTTGAATCAAATGAAAGTCTAATGCAGTCTATAAAGCTAATTGTATCAAATGAAAATCAAACACATTCAAACAAAGCTATTTAAATCAAATGAAAGTCAAATGCATTCTACAAAGCATATTGAATCAAATGAAAGTCAAGCACAATCAAACAAAGCTAATTGAATCAAATGAATGTCTAATGCATTCTACAACTCCAATTGAATCAAATGAAAGTCAAACACATTCAAACAAAGCTTTTTGAATCAAATCAAAGTAAAATGCATTCATTAAAGCTAATTGTATCAAATGAAATTCAAATGCATTCTACAAAGCAAATTAAATCAAATGAAAGTAAAACACATTTAAACATAGCTAATTGATTCAAATAAAAGTAAAACATATTCAAACAAAGCTTTTTAAATCATATGAAAGTCAAACGCATTCCACAAAGCTAATTTAATCAAATGAAAGTCAAATGCATTTTACAAAGCTAATTGAATCAATTGAAAATGAAAAGCATTCAAACAAAGCTAATTGAATCAAATGAAACTCTAATGCATTCTACAAAGCTAATTCAATCAAATGAAAGTCAAACACATTCAAACAAAGCTTTTTGAATCAAATGAAAGTCAAATGCATTCAACAAAGCTAATTGAATCAAATGAAAGTCAAACACAATCAAACTAAGCTAATTGAATCAAATGAAAGTCTAATGCATTCTACAATGCCAATTGAATCAAATGAAAGTCAAACACATTCAAACAAAGCTTTTTGCATCAAATGAAAGTCAAATGCATTAATCAAAGCTAATTGAATCAAATGAGAGTAAAATGCATTCTACAAAGATAATTAAATCAAATGAAAGTAAAACACATTCAAACATAGCTAATTAATTCAAATAAAAGTCAAACACATTCAAACAAAGGTTTTTGAATCATATGAAATTCAAATGCATTCCGAAAACCTAATTTAATCAAATGAAAGTCAAATGCATTCTACAAAGCTAATTGAATCAATTGAAAATGAAAAGCATTCAAACAGAGCTAATTGAATCAAATGAAAGTCTAATGCATTCTACAAAGCTAATTGAATCAAATGAAAGTTAAACACATTCAAACAAAACTTTATGAATCTAATGAAAGTCAAATGCATTTAACAAAGCTAATTTAATAAAATGAAAGTCAAACACAATCACACAACGCTATTTGAATCAAATGAAAGTCTAATGCATTCTACAAAGCTAATTGAATCAAAAGAAAGTCAAACACATTCAAAGAAAGCTTTTTAAATCAAATAAAAGTCAAATGCATTCAACAAAGCTAATTGAATCAAATGAGAGTCAAATGCATTTTATAAAGCTAATTAAATCAAATGAAAGTCAAACACATTAAAACAAAGCTAATTGATTCAAATGAAAGTCAAACACATTCAAACAAAGCTTTTTGAATCAAATTAAAGTCAAATGCATTCAAAGAAGCTATTTGAATCAAATGAAAGTCAAATGCATTCTACAAATCATATTAAATCAAATGAAAGCCAAATGCATTCTACAAAGCTAATTAAATCAAATGAAAGTCAAACACAATAAAACAAAGCTAATTGAATCAAATGAAAGTCAACCACATTCAAACAAAGCTTTTTAAATCAAATAAAAGTCAAATGCATTCAACAAAGCTAATTGAATCAAATGAAAGTCAAATGCATTCTATAAAGCTAATTAAATCAAATGAAAGTCAAACACATTCAAACAAAGCTAATTGATTCAAATGAAAGTCAAACTCATTCAAACAAAGTTTTTGAATCAAAATTAAAGTCATATGCATACAACAAAGCTAATAAAGTCAAATGAAAGTCAAATGCATTTTAAAAGCTAATTGAATCAAATGAAAGTCAAACACATTCAAACAAAGCATTTTGAATCAAATGAAAGTGAAATGCTTTCAACAAAGCTAATTGAATCAAATGAAAGTCAAACTCATTCAAACAAAGCTTTTTGAATCGTATGAAAGTTAAATGCATTTAACAAAGCTAAGTGAATCAAATGAAAGTCAAATGCATTCTACAAAGCTAATTGAATCTAATAAAAGTCAAACCCATTCAAACAAAGGTAATTGAATCAAATGAAAGTCAAACACATTCAAACAGTGGTTTTTGAATCAAATGAAAGTCTAATGCAGTCTATAAAGCTAATTGTATCAAATGAAAATCAAACACATTCAAACAAAGCTATTTAAATCAAATGAAAGTCAAATGCATTCTACAAAGCATATTGAATCAAATGAAAGTCAAGCACAATCAAACAAAGCTAATTGAATCAAATGAATGTCTAATGCATTCTACAACTCCAATTGAATCAAATGAAAGTCAAACACATTCAAACAAAGCTTTTTGAATCAAATCAAAGTAAAATGCATTCATTAAAGCTAATTGTATCAAATGAAATTCAAATGCATTCTACAAAGAAAATTAAATCAAATGAAAGTAAAACACATTTAAACATAGCTAATTGATTCAAATAAAAGTAAAACATATTCAAACAAAGCTTTTTAAATCATATGAAAGTCAAACGCATTCCACAAAGCTAATTTAATCAAATGAAAGTCAAATGCATTTTACAAAGCTAATTGAATCAATTGAAAATGAAAAGCATTCAAACAAAGCTAATTGAATCAAATGAAACTCTAATGCATTCTACAAAGCTAATTCAATCAAATGAAAGTCAAACACATTCAAACAAAGCTTTTTGAATCAAATGAAAGTCAAATGCATTCAACAAAGCTAATTGAATCAAATGAAAGTCAAACACAATCAAACTAAGCTAATTGAATCAAATGAAAGTCTAATGCATTCTACAATGCCAATTGAATCAAATGAAAGTCAAACACATTCAAACAAAGCTTTTTGCATCAAATGAAAGTCAAATGCATTAATCAAAGCTAATTGAATCAAATGAGAGTAAAATGCATTCTACAAAGATAATTAAATCAAATGAAAGTAAAACACATTCAAACATAGCTAATTAATTCAAATAAAAGTCAAACACATTCAAACAAAGGTTTTTGAATCATATGAAATTCAAATGCATTCCGAAAACCTAATTTAATCAAATGAAAGTCAAATGCATTCTACAAAGCTAATTGAATCAATTGAAAATGAAAAGCATTCAAACAGAGCTAATTGAATCAAATGAAAGTCTAATGCATTCTACAAAGCTAATTGAATCAAATGAAAGTTAAACACATTCAAACAAAACTTTATGAATCTAATGAAAGTCAAATGCATTTAACAAAGCTAATTTAATAAAATGAAAGTCAAACACAATCACACAACGCTATTTGAATCAAATGAAAGTCTAATGCATTCTACAAAGCTAATTGAATCAAAAGAAAGTCAAACACATTCACAGAAAGCTTTTTAAATCAAATAAAAGTCAAATGCATTCAACAAAGCTAATTGAATCAAATGAGAGTCAAATGCATTTTATAAAGCTAATTAAATCAAATGAAAGTCAAACACATTAAAACAAAGCTAATTGATTCAAATGAAAGTCAAACACATTCAAACAAAGCTTTTTGAATCAAATTAAAGTCAAATGCATTCAAAGAAGCTATTTGAATCAAATGAAAGTCAAATGCATTCTACAAATCATATTAAATCAAATGAAAGCCAAATGCATTCTACAAAGCTAATTAAATCAAATGAAAGTCAAACACAATAAAACAAAGCTAATTGAATCAAATGAAAGTCAACCACATTCAAACAAAGCTTTTTAAATCAAATAAAAGTCAAATGCATTCAACAAAGCTAATTGAATCAAATGAAAGTCAAATGCATTCTATAAAGCTAATTAAATCAAATGAAAGTCAAACACATTCAAACAAAGCTAATTGATTCAAATGAAAGTCAAACTCATTCAAACAAAGTTTTTGAATCAAAATTAAAGTCATATGCATACAACAAAGCTAATAAAGTCAAATGAAAGTCAAATGCATTTTAAAAGCTAATTGAATCAAATGAAAGTCAAACACATTCAAACAAAGCATTTTGAATCAAATGAAAGTGAAATGCTTTCAACAAAGCTAATTGAATCAAATGAAAGTCAAACTCATTCAAACAAAGCTTTTTGAATCGTATGAAAGTTAAATGCATTTAACAAAGCTAAGTGAATCAAATGAAAGTCAAATGCATTCTACAAAGCTAATTGAATCTAATAAAAGTCAAACCCATTCAAACAAAGGTAATTGAATCAAATGAAAGTCAAACACATTCAAACAGTGGTTTTTGAATCAAATGAAAGTCTAATGCAGTCTATAAAGCTAATTGTATCAAATGAAAATCAAACACATTCAAACAAAGCTATTTAAATCAAATGAAAGTCAAATGCATTCTACAAAGCATATTGAATCAAATGAAAGTCAAGCACAATCAAACAAAGCTAATTGAATCAAATGAATGTCTAATGCATTCTACAACTCCAATTGAATCAAATGAAAGTCAAACACATTCAAACAAAGCTTTTTGAATCAAATCAAAGTAAAATGCATTCATTAAAGCTAATTGTATCAAATGAAATTCAAATGCATTCTACAAAGCAAATTAAATCAAATGAAAGTAAAACACATTTAAACATAGCTAATTGATTCAAATAAAAGTAAAACATATTCAAACAAAGCTTTTTAAATCATATGAAAGTCAAACGCATTCCACAAAGCTAATTTAATCAAATGAAAGTCAAATGCATTTTACAAAGCTAATTGAATCAATTGAAAATGAAAAGCATTCAAACAAAGCTAATTGAATCAAATGAAACTCTAATGCATTCTACAAAGCTAATTCAATCAAATGAAAGTCAAACACATTCAAACAAAGCTTTTTGAATCAAATGAAAGTCAAATGCATTCAACAAAGCTAATTGAATCAAATGAAAGTCAAACACAATCAAACTAAGCTAATTGAATCAAATGAAAGTCTAATGCATTCTACAATGCCAATTGAATCAAATGAAAGTCAAACACATTCAAACAAAGCTTTTTGCATCAAATGAAAGTCAAATGCATTAATCAAAGCTAATTGAATCAAATGAGAGTAAAATGCATTCTACAAAGATAATTAAATCAAATGAAAGTAAAACACATTCAAACATAGCTAATTAATTCAAATAAAAGTCAAACACATTCAAACAAAGGTTTTTGAATCATATGAAATTCAAATGCATTCCGAAAACCTAATTTAATCAAATGAAAGTCAAATGCATTCTACAAAGCTAATTGAATCAATTGAAAATGAAAAGCATTCAAACAGAGCTAATTGAATCAAATGAAAGTCTAATGCATTCTACAAAGCTAATTGAATCAAATGAAAGTTAAACACATTCAAACAAAACTTTATGAATCTAATGAAAGTCAAATGCATTTAACAAAGCTAATTTAATAAAATGAAAGTCAAACACAATCACACAACGCTATTTGAATCAAATGAAAGTCTAATGCATTCTACAAAGCTAATTGAATCAAAAGAAAGTCAAACACATTCAAAGAAAGCTTTTTAAATCAAATAAAAGTCAAATGCATTCAACAAAGCTAATTGAATCAAATGAGAGTCAAATGCATTTTATAAAGCTAATTAAATCAAATGAAAGTCAAACACATTAAAACAAAGCTAATTGATTCAAATGAAAGTCAAACACATTCAAACAAAGCTTTTTGAATCAAATTAAAGTCAAATGCATTCAAAGAAGCTATTTGAATCAAATGAAAGTCAAATGCATTCTACAAATCATATTAAATCAAATGAAAGCCAAATGCATTCTACAAAGCTAATTAAATCAAATGAAAGTCAAACACAATAAAACAAAGCTAATTGAATCAAATGAAAGTCAACCACATTCAAACAAAGCTTTTTAAATCAAATAAAAGTCAAATGCATTCAACAAAGCTAATTGAATCAAATGAAAGTCAAATGCATTCTATAAAGCTAATTAAATCAAATGAAAGTCAAACACATTCAAACAAAGCTAATTGATTCAAATGAAAGTCAAACTCATTCAAACAAAGTTTTTGAATCAAAATTAAAGTCATATGCATACAACAAAGCTAATAAAGTCAAATGAAAGTCAAATGCATTTTAAAAGCTAATTGAATCAAATGAAAGTCAAACACATTCAAACAAAGCATTTTGAATCAAATGAAAGTGAAATGCTTTCAACAAAGCTAATTGAATCAAATGAAAGTCAAACTCATTCAAACAAAGCTTTTTGAATCGTATGAAAGTTAAATGCATTTAACAAAGCTAAGTGAATCAAATGAAAGTCAAATGCATTCTACAAAGCTAATTGAATCTAATAAAAGTCAAACCCATTCAAACAAAGGTAATTGAATCAAATGAAAGTCAAACACATTCAAACAGTGGTTTTTGAATCAAATGAAAGTCTAATGCAGTCTATAAAGCTAATTGTATCAAATGAAAATCAAACACATTCAAACAAAGCTATTTAAATCAAATGAAAGTCAAATGCATTCTACAAAGCATATTGAATCAAATGAAAGTCAAGCACAATCAAACAAAGCTAATTGAATCAAATGAATGTCTAATGCATTCTACAACTCCAATTGAATCAAATGAAAGTCAAACACATTCAAACAAAGCTTTTTGAATCAAATCAAAGTAAAATGCATTCATTAAAGCTAATTGTATCAAATGAAATTCAAATGCATTCTACAAAGCAAATTAAATCAAATGAAAGTAAAACACATTTAAACATAGCTAATTGATTCAAATAAAAGTAAAACATATTCAAACAAAGCTTTTTAAATCATATGAAAGTCAAACGCATTCCACAAAGCTAATTTAATCAAATGAAAGTCAAATGCATTTTACAAAGCTAATTGAATCAATTGAAAATGAAAAGCATTCAAACAAAGCTAATTGAATCAAATGAAACTCTAATGCATTCTACAAAGCTAATTGAATCAAATGAAAGTCAAACACATTCAAACAAAGCTTTTTGAATCAAATGAAAGTCAAATGCATTCAACAAAGCTAATTGAATCAAATGAAAGTCAAACACAATCAAAGTAAGCTAATTGAATCAAATGAAAGTCTAATGCATTCTACAATGCCAATTGAATCAAATGAAAGTCAAACACATTCAAACAAAGCTTTTTGCATCAAATGAAAGTCAAATGCATTAATCAAAGCTAATTGAATCAAATGAGAGTAAAATGCATTCTACAAAGATAATTAAATCAAATGAAAGTAAAACACATTCAAACATAGCTAATTAATTCAAATAAAAGTCAAACACATTCAAACAAAGGTTTTTAAATCATATGAAATTCAAATGCATTCCGAAAACCTAATTTAATCAAATGAAAGTCAAATGCATTCTACAAAGCTAATTGAATCAATTGAAAATGAAAAGCATTCAAACAGAGCTAATTGAATCAAATGAAAGTCTAATGCATTCTACAAAGCTAATTGAATCAAATGAAAGTTAAACACATTCAAACAAAACTTTATGAATCTAATGAAAGTCAAATGCATTTAACAAAGCTAATTTAATAAAATGAAAGTCAAACACAATCACACAACGCTATTTGAATCAAATGAAAGTCTAATGCATTCTACAAAGCTAATTGAATCAAAAGAAAGTCAAACACATTCAAAGAAAGCTTTTTAAATCAAATAAAAGTCAAATGCATTCAACAAAGCTAATTGAATCAAATGAGAGTCAAATGCATTTTATAAAGCTAATTAAATCAAATGAAAGTCAAACACATTAAAACAAAGCTAATTGATTCAAATGAAAGTCAAACACATTCAAACAAAGCTTTTTGAATCAAATTAAAGTCAAATGCATTCAAAGAAGCTATTTGAATCAAATGAAAGTCAAATGCATTCTACAAATCATATTAAATCAAATGAAAGCCAAATGCATTCTACAAAGCTAATTAAATCAAATGAAAGTCAAACACAATAAAACAAAGCTAATTGAATCAAATGAAAGTCAACCACATTCAAACAAAGCTTTTTAAATCAAATAAAAGTCAAATGCATTCAACAAAGCTAATTGAATCAAATGAAAGTCAAATGCATTCTATAAAGCTAATTAAATCAAATGAAAGTCAAACACATTCAAACAAAGCTAATTGATTCAAATGAAAGTCAAACTCATTCAAACAAAGTTTTTGAATCAAAATTAAAGTCATATGCATACAACAAAGCTAATAAAGTCAAATGAAAGTCAAATGCATTTTAAAAGCTAATTGAATCAAATGAAAGTCAAACACATTCAAACAAAGCATTTTGAATCAAATGAAAGTGAAATGCTTTCAACAAAGCTAATTGAATCAAATGAAAGTCAAACTAATTCAAACAAAGCTTTTTGAATCGTATGAAAGTAAAATTCCTTTTACAAAGCTAAGTGAATAAAATGAAAGTCAAATGCATTCTACAAAGCTAATTGAATCTAATAAAAGTCAAACCCATTCAAACAAAGGTAATTGAATCAAATGAAAGTCAAACACATTCAAACAGTGGTTTTTGAATCAAATGAAAGTCTAATGCAGTCTATAAAGCTAATTGTATCAAATGAAAATCAAACACATTCAAACAAAGCTATTTAAATCAAATGAAAGTCAAATGCATTCTACAAAGCATATTGAATCAAATGAAAGTCAAGCACAATCAAACAAAGCTAATTGAATCAAATGAATGTCTAATGCATTCTACAACGCCTATTGAATCAAATGAAAGTCAAACACATTCAAACAAAGCTTTTTGAATCAAATCAAAGTAAAATGCATTCATTAAAGCTAATTGTATCAAATGAAATTCAAATGCATTCTACAAAGCAAATTAAATCAAATGAAAGTAAAACACATTCAAACATAGCTAATTGATTCAAATAAAAGTAAAACATATTCAAACAAAGCTTTTTAAATCATATGAAAGTCAAATGCATTCCACAAAGCTAATTTAATCAAATGAAAGTCAAATGCATTTTACAAAGCTAATTGAATCAATTGAAAATGAAAAGCGTTCAAACAAAGCTAATTGAATCAAATGAAACTCTAATGCATTCTACAAAGCTAATTGAATCAAATGAAAGTCAAACACATTCAAACAAAGCTTTTTGAATCAAATGAAAATCAAATGCATTCAACAAAGCTAATTGAATCAAATGAAAGTCAAACACAATCAAACAAAGCTAATTGAATCAAATGAAAGTCTAATGCATTCTACAACGCCAATTGAATCAAATGAAAGTCAAACACATTCAAACAAAGCTTTTTGCATCAAATGAAAGTCAAATGCATTCGTCAAAGCGAAATTAATCAAATGAGAGTCAAATGCATTCTACAAAGATAATTAAATCAAATGAAAGTAAAACACATTCAAACATAGCTAATTGATTCAAATAAAAGTCAAACACATTGAAAGTCAAACACATTATTGAAACCCTAGAGAGAGAAAGTGAAACCCTAGAGAGAGAAAGCTTCATTTTTCCATGTCTATGGTGCTTGATTTAGCTGGTTTTTAGTCCCTAAATCTATTTCTATGGCTAGAAAGAAGAAGCAAGCTACTCCTGCCCCATCTAAGCTTACAACTGAAATCACTGAGTCACTATTTGTTCCTGTTTCAACTGGAATTCAGCATGTTCATGAGGTGTTTGATGAGGGAGATGAACTTGTCACACCTGCTCCTGGACTTGTCCACTCCTCTGCAGGAATGATTTCTAGTAGAGATGCTGAATTGCTAGCTTTAAGTTTTGGTTCAGTTTGCCCCAAAACCAATGTAACAGTAACTTCTCCGGTTACTGTTTCATTGCCTAACCAAGCTGCTAGCCCTTCTAGGCCTTCTGCGGGCTCTGTATTGCAAAATTCTCAACCTCCTGTCACTAATGAAACTCTGCCTGAGGCTGTTGAAATAGATTTGTCTAATGATCGAGGGTTTACTAGAAAGCTGACTGCAAAAGGGTTTGCCCTGAATTTTATACCTCCGCAAATAAAAAATGGTAAGTCAATTGCTGTCTTGCCCAGTGCTGAAATTGAGGAAGGAAATAGGAAGTGGAGTCATGCAATTGTTCTATATGTTGTTGGGTATTATCCTACTATTGCAGCTATTAAGCGTTTTATTGTTAATGAATGGGGTATTGATAACAATCCTGATGTGTATTGGCATGATGAGGGATACTTTATAATTAATTTGCGTTCTCTAGATAATCTGAATTTTGTTATGTGTGAAAGCCCTCACATGTTTTATGGAAAACCAATTATTGTTAAACCCTGGTCTGAAAAATTTGATTTCAGTGCTGAAATTCTTCGCACTGTTCCATTGTGGGTTAAATTACCCAATCTTCCTCTCAATTGTTGGGGTGCTGAAACTTTAAGTCGAATTGGCAGCACCTTGGGTGTGCCAATTTGTGCTGATGAATGCACTTCAAGACAGCTAAGAGTGTCGTTTGCCAGATTACTTGTGGAAATAGACATTACAAAACCTCTAGCAAAGTCTGTTTGGGTTGAAAGTCCTAAAGGTGAGACAGTGGAATTAAAGGTGATTTATGAGTGGACTCCTCCCTTCTGTGTTAAATGTAATAAGGCAGGACATAATTGTGATGAGCCTATTTCAACTAATCAGCCTGCTCCTGTAGTCCAAGCTCAGAAGAAGGTTTGGGTTCAAAAACAAAAGCAAGGGTCTGGAACTAAAGTTTCAGGTGAATGGGAAATCATGAAAAAAAAAGGTAAAGAACCTGCTGTAGCTGTGAAGCCTGTTCTTACCACTAATAAATTTGATATTCTACCTGATGAGCAATATGATGATGCTGTCTTGAGATATAAACCTAGCGGGGGTGGGCCCCCTCCAGTCCAATGATTATCACTGTCTGGAATATTAGGGGTCTTAATGATCCCTCTAAAGTGGCTGATGTGAAGCAGCTGCTTGATAGGACTAATACTGATATAATCTGTTTGCTTGAGACTAGAGTTAAACAGTTGAAATGTGCTGGGATTCAAAAGAAGATTGCACATGGTTTGTCCTGGATGTGTAATTATTCTGAGTCTAGGAAAGGTAGAATTTGGTTGGGGTGGAAGAATGATAGAGTTCATGTTGATGCTATTACTGTTCATGCTCAGTTCATTCATTGTGTTATCAGTACTCTTGATTATAGTGCTCAGATCACTGTGTCTTTTGTTTATGGTTTACATAATATCCATGATCGAAAAGATCTTTGGAGAGGTATTGGAGCTATTGGTTCTGTGTCCATGCCCTGGCTTTGCATTGGAGATTTTAATTCTGTTTTGTTACCTGAAGATAGAATTCATGGAAATGTAGTGACAGATTATGAAGTTCGAGATTTCAAGGATTTTATTGATCAAATGAACTTTTTTGAAATCAAAAGCAAGGGGTCTTATTTCTCCTGGTCTAATAAGGCTCACTCAGGCCCTAGAACTCAGACTAGAATTGATAGGGGTGTGGTTAATAGTGAATGGCTCTATCAATTTCCAAATGTGGAAGCTGTTTATCTTCCTCCTTCCCTTTCTGATCATACTCCTCTTTTGTATGAGGTTCTCCCTCCTGCTCCTGGTAAGGGAAAGCCCTTTAGATTTCTTAATCATATGCTTAATCACCCTGATTTCATGAATATAGTGGATGAAACTTGGAGTGAAGGATTTCAGGGTAATGCTATGAGTAGAATTTGGAGAAAATGTAAGAATCTGAAGGTTAAGCTTAAAGAGCTTAATTCCAAAGTCTATGGTAATGTTGAAATGAGAGTTGATTTAGCTCAACAGGATGTCTTGGAAGTTCAGAACCAAATGGCTAGTGATCCTCATCCTGACTTGCTGGTTCAGGAGGCTACTGCTATTCAACAACTCAAATATTGGAGATCTATTCAGGAGAGTATTTATAGACAGAAAGCTAGGGTGGAATGGGTTAAACTTGGTGACTCCAACACCAAGTATTTTTTCTCCATGATGAAACAGAGGCAAGCTAGGAACAGAATTGATTCTATTTATAATGAACACCATGTGCTCCTTAAGACTCCTGCTGATATAGAGACAGAGATTGTGTCTTTTTATAAACTCCTCCTGGGTTCGAGCTCTTCTGTCCTTGATGTTGTTGATCTTAGTACCATGAGAGCTGGGAAACAGCTTTTTGTTGAAGCTCAGAATTTGCTTATTAGTCCTGTGGTTAATTCTGAGATTGACTGTGCAATCAAAAGTATCTCTGATGATAAAGCCCCTGGTATTGATGGGTTCAACTCTAAATTTTTCAAGTAGACCTGGGACATTATTAAATTTGAGATTTATGAAGCTGTCCATGATTTTTTTGATACTGGAACTTTGCATCCTTAGTGGAATTGTACAACTCTGACCTTGGTTCCTAAAATCCAGAATCCTTCTTTTGTAAAGGATTTCAGACCTATAGCTTGCTGCACTGTTCTCTATAAGATTATCTCCAAGATCTTGACTGCTAGGCTTGCTCAAGTTGTTGGTGAAATTGTTGATGAAGCTCAAGCAGGTTTTATTCCTGGTAAACATATTGGAGACAACATCTTATTAGCTACAGAGCTAATCAAAGGGTATACTCACAAGTACATTACCCCTAGATGTATGATTAAGGTTGATCTGAAAAAAGCTTATGACTCCATTGAATGGAGTTTTCTGCAGACTGTAATGTTTGAGCTTGGCTTTCCTTCTGTGTTTGTCAATTGGATTATGGTGTGCATCTCTACAGTGTCATTTTCTATTCTGATTAATGGCTCTCCTTCTGTTCCTTTTAAAGCTCAGAAGGGTCTGAGACAAGGTGATCCCATGTCTCCTTTCCTCTTTGCTATAGGAATGGAGTATTTATCCAGATGCTTGCATGATTTGGCTACTGTACCTGATTTTAACTTTCACCCCAGATGTGAGAGGCTTCTGATTACTCACTTAATGTTTGCAGCTGATCTATTGTTGTTTACTAGAGCTGATGAGTATTCTGTTCAGCTTTTGTTTAAAGCTTTTCAGAAATTCTCTAAAGCTTCTGGCCTTGAGGCTAATTTGCTTAAAAGTGAGGTGTATTTTGGAGGGGTGGGCATTGATTTACAGGCTGCTCTTTTGAGTAGGTTAGGTATGGTTGCAGGCTCTATCCCTTTCAAGTATCTTGGAGTGCCCCTTTCTTCTAAGAAATTAACTATTCAGCAATGCAAACCCCTGGTTAACAGGATTACTAGTAGAATTGAAGGGTGGGCTTCAAAGTTTCTCTCTTATGCTGGTCGTTTACAGCTCATTAAGAGTGTTCTTTTTGGAATTCAAACATATTGGGCTCAAATTTTTATATTACCTAAGAAGATTATGAAGGAGATTGAATCTAGATTTAAAGCCTTCTTAGGGACTGGTAATGCCAATCCCTCTAAGAAAGCTCTTATTGCTTGGAGCACTGTTTGTTTGCCTAAATCATGTGGAGGCTGGAACATTATTTCTCTTCATGATTGGAATATCTCTGCTATTTGTAAGATTTTATGGGATATAGCTCACAAAACTGATTCCCTCTGGGTTAAGTGGGTTCACATTTACTATTTCAGGTCAGTCAGTTTCTGGGAGGCTGATATTCCTAAGAAAAGTTCTTGGGTGCTTAGGAAAATTATGAAGTACAGGGGGCTGATTGATGATATTGGTGGATGGGATCTTGTAATGACTAATAACAAGGTTCAAATCAAGCTGATCTATAAAAAACTCAGATTACAGGCTTCAAAGGTCCCTTGGAAAAGACTTACTTGTAATAATAGTGCTTCTCCAAGAAGTATCTTCATCCTTTGGCTGGCTCTTTGGAACAGGTTGCTTACTAAAGATAGAGTTCTCAAATGGAATCCTACTTGTGACCCTGTGTGTTTACTGTGTTTACAGGAAAATGAAACTCATCACCATCTTTTCTTTCTCTGTAACTATTCTAAGAGAATCTGGGAGAAGGTTCTGCAACTTCTCAAATGTCACAAGGCTGTTCAAGGTTTTGATCAGGAAATGGACTGGGCTATGAAGAGAGGTAGACGATCAAAGTCAAATGCTAGGCTTCATCTGATGTTCCTGGCTGAGACTGTTTACAGCATTTGGATACAGAGGAACAACACCATGTTCAATGGCAATTGTGAGTCTGCTGAAACTGTTTTCAGGGCAGTGGTTTACAGGGTTTCCTGCAGGTGTAATGAGGCTGATAGACAGGCTTTGATCTATGTGCCTACTTAGTGTTGGTAGATGCTTGTTGCTGTTCTGGTTTTGTCTTGTTTCTGGTTGTTTCTGTTGTTTAGCTTTGTGCTGGTTTGTTTAGCCTGTTTTCAGGTCTTTTGTCCTGTGCCTTTGGTCCTTAGTGACCCTCCTAGAGGGTAGCTTTGGATCTCTGAGTTCAGATGGGTTGTGTTTGGTTTTTGGACTTCAGAAACCCTTCCTAGAAGGTGGGCTGACAGTTCAAGGCCTTGGCCAGTTTGTGTTGCCCTTTAGGCTTTGTTGTCTTTCTTGGCTTTTGTGTTTGTTCCCTTTTTTCTGCTGTTTTCAGCTTCTTTGGTAATTAAATACTATTTACCAAAAAAAAAAAAAAAAAGTCAAACACATTCAAACAAAGGTTTTTGAATCATATGAAATTCAAATGCATTCCAAAAACCTAATTTAATCAAATGAAAGTCAAATGCATTCTACAAAGCTAATTGAATCAATTGAAAATGAAAAGCATTCAAACAGAGCTAATTGAATCAAATGAAAGTCTAATGCATTCTACAAAGCTAATTGAATCAAATGAAAGTTAAACACATTCAAACAAAACTTTATGAATCTAATGAAAGTCAAATGCATTTAACAAAGCTAATTTAATAAAATGAAAGTCAAACACAATCACACAACGCTATTTGAATCAAATGAAAGTCTAATGCATTCTACAAAGCTAATTGAATCAAAAGAAAGTCAAACACATTCAAACAAAGCTTTTTAAATCAAATAAAAGTCAAATGCATTCAACAAAGCTAATTGAATCAAATGAGAGTCAAATGCATTTTATAAAGCTAATTAAATCAAATGAAAGTCAAACACGTTAAAACAAAGCTAATTGATTCAAATGAAAGTCAAACACATTCAAACAAAACTTTTTGAATCAAATTAAAGTCAAATGCATTCAAAGAAGCTATTTGAATCAAATGAAAGTCAAATGCATTCTACAAATCATATTGAATCAAATGAAAGCCAAATGCATTCTACAAAGCTAATTAAATCAAATGAAAGTCAAACACAATAAAACAAAGCTAATTGAATCAAATGAAAGTCAACCACATTCAAACAAAGCTTTTTAAATCAAATAAAAGTCAAATGCATTCAACAAAGCTAATTGAATCAAATGAAAGTCAAATGCATACTATAAATCTAATTAAATCAAATGAAAGTCAAACACATTCAAACAAAGCTAATTGATTCAAATGAAAGTCAAACTCATTCAAACAAAGTTTTTGAATCAAAATTAAAGTCATATGCATACAACAAAGCTAATAAAGTCAAATGAAAGTCAAATGCATTTTAAAAGCTAATTGAATCAAATGAAAGTCAAACACATTCAAACAAAGCATTTTGAATCAAATGAAAGTGAAATGCTTTCAACAAAGCTAATTGAATCAAATGAAAGTCAAACTCATTCAAACAAAGCTTTTTGAATCGTATGAAAGTAAAATGCATTTAACAAAGCTAAGTGAATCAAATGAAAGTCAAATGCATTCTACAAAGCTAATTGAATCTAATAAAAGTCAAACACATTCAAACAAAGGTAATTGAATCAAATGAAAGTCAAACACATTCAAACAATGGTTTTTGAATCAAATGAAAGTCTAATGCATTCTATAAAGCTAATTGTATCAAATGAAAATAAAACACATTCAAACAAAGCTATTTAAATCAAATGAAAGTCAAATGCATTCTACAAAGCATATTGAATCAAATGAAAGTCAAACACAATCAAACAAAGCTAATTGAATCAAATGAATGTCTAATGCATTCTACAACGCCAATTGAATAAAATGAAAGTCAAACACATTCAAACAAAGCTTTTTGAATCAAATCAAAGTAAAATGCATTCATTAAAGCTAATTGTATAAAATGAAATTCAAATGCATTCTATAAAGCAAATTAAATCAAATGAAAGTAAAACACATTCAAACATAGCTAATTGATTCAAATAAAAGTCAAACATATTCAAACAAAGCTTTTTAAATCATATGAAAGTCAAATGCATTTTACAAAGCTAATTGAATCAATTGAAAATGAAAAGCATTCAAACAAAGCTAATTGAATCAAATGAAACTCTAATGCATTCTACAAAGCTAATTGAATCAAATGAAAGTCAAACACATTCAAACAAAACTTTTTGAATCAAATGAAAATCAAATGCATTCAACAAAGCTAATTGAATCAAATGAAAGTCTAATGCATTCTACAACGCCAATTGAATCAAATGAAAGTCAAACAAATTCAAACAAAGCTTTTTGAATCAAATGAAAGTCAAATGCATTCATCAAAGCTAATTGAATCAAATGAGAGTCAAATGCATTCTACAAAGATAATTAAATCAAATGAAAGTAAAACACATTCAAACATAGCTAATTGATTCAAATAAAAGTCACACACATTCAAACAAAGGTTTTTGAATCATATGAAAGTCAAATGCATTCCAAAAACCTAATTTAATCAAATGAAAGTCAAATGCATTCTACAAAGCTAATTGAATCAATTGAAAGTGAAAAGCATTCAAACAAAGCTAATTGAATCAAATGAAAGTCTAATGCATTCTACAAAGCTAATTGAATCAAATGAAAGTCAAACACATTCAAACAAAACTTTATGAATCTAATGAAAGTCAAATGCATTCAACAAAGCTAATTTAATCAAATGAAAGTCAAACACAATCACACAACGCTATTTGAATCAAATGAAAGTCTAATGCATTCTACAAAGCTAATTGAATCAAAAGAAAGTCAAACACATTCAAACAAAGCTTTTTAAATCAAATAAAAGTCAAATGCATTCAACAAAGCTAATTGAATCAAATGAGAGTCGAATGCATTTTATAAAGCTAATTAAATCAAATGAAAGTCAAACACATTAAAACAAAGCTAATTGATTCAAATGAAAGTCAAACACATTCAAACAAAGCTTTTTGAATCAAATTAAAGTCAAATGCATTCAAAGAAGCTATTTGAATCAAATGAAAGTCAAATGCATTCTACAAATCATATTGAATAAAATGAAAGCCAAATGCATTCTACAAAGCTAATTAAATCAAATGAAAGTCAAACACATTCAAACAAAGCTAATTGTATCAAACGAAAATCAAACACATTCAAACAAAGCTTTTTGAATCATATTAAAAGTCAAATGCATTCAAAGAAGCTATTTGAATCAAATGAAAGTCAGATGCATTTTTCAAATCATATTGAATCAAATGAAAGTCAAATGCATTCTACAAAGCTAATTAAATCAAATGAAAGTCAAATACAATAAAACAAAGCTAATTGAATCAAATGAAAGTCAACCACATTCAAACAAAGCTTTTTTAATCAAAAGAAAGTCAAATGCTTTCAACAAAGCTCATTGAATCAAATGAAAGTCAAATGCATTCTATAAAGCTAATTAAATCAAATGAAAGCCAAACACATTCAAACAAAGCTAATTGATTCAAATGAAAGTCAAACTCATTCAAACAAAGTTTTTGAATCAAAATTAAAGTCATATGCATACAACAAAGCTAATAAAGTCAAATGAAAGTCAAATGCATTTTAAAAGCTAATTGAATCAAATGAAAGTCAAACACATTCAAACAAAGCATTTTGAATCAGATGAAAGTGAAATGCTTTCAACAAAGCTAATTGAATCAAATGAAAGTCAAACTCATTCAAACAAAGCTTTTTGAATCGTATGAAAGTAAAATGCATTTAACAAAGCTAAGTGAATCAAATGAAAGTCAAATGCATTCTACAAAGCTAATTGAATCTAATAAAAGTCAAACCCATTCAAACAAAGGTAATTGAATCAAATGAAAGTCAAACACATTCAAACAATGGTTTTTGAATCAAATGAAAGTCTAATGCAGTCTATAAAGCTAATTGTATCAAATGAAAATCAAGCACATTCAAACAAAGCTATTTAAATCAAATGAAAGTCAAATGCATTCTACAAAGCATATAGAATCAAATGAAAGTCAAGCACAATCAAACAAAGCTAATTGAATCAAATGAATGTCTAATGCATTCTACAACGCCAATTGAATCAAATGAAAGTCAAACACATTCAAACAAAGCTTTTTGAATCAAATCAAAGTAAAATGCATTCATTAAAGCTAATTGTATCAAATGAAATTCAAATGCATTCTACAAAGCAAATTAAATCAAATGAAAGTAAAACACATTTAAACATAGCTAATTGATTCAAATAAAAGTCAAACATATTCAAACAAAGCTTTTTAAATCATATGAACTTCAAATGCATTCCACAAAGCTAATTTAATCAAATGAAAGTCAAATGCATTTTACAAAGCTAATTGAATCAATTGAAAATGAAAAGCATTCAAACAAAGCTAATTGAATCAAATGAAACTCTAATGCATTCTACAAAGCTAATTGAATCAAATGAAAGTCAAACACATTCAAACAAAGCTTTTTGAATCAAATGAAAGTCAAATGCATACAACAAAGCTAATTGAATCAAATGAAAGCCTAATGCATTCTACAATGCCAATTGAATCAAATGAAAGTCAAACACATTCAAACAAAGCTTTTTGCATCAAATGAAAGTCAAATGCATTAATCAAAGCTAATTGAATCAAATGAGAGTCAAATGCATTCTACAAAGATAATTAAATCAAATGAAAGTAAAACATATTCAAACATAGCTAATTGATTCAAATAAAAGTCAAACACATTCAAACAAAGGTTTTTGAATCATATGAAAGTCAAATGCATTCCAAAAACCTAATTTAATCAAATGAAAGTCAAATGAATTCTACAAAGCTAATTGAATCAATTGAAAATGAAAAGCATTCAAACAGAGCTAATTGAATCAAATGAAAGTCTAATGCATTCTACAAAGCTAATTGAATCAAATGAAAGTTAAACACATTCAAACAAAACTTTATGAATCTAATGAAAGTCAAATGCATTTAACAAAGCTAATTTAATAAAATGAAAGTCAAACACAATCACACAACGCTATTTGAATCAAATGAAAGTCTAATGCATTCTACAAAGCTAATTGAATCAAAAGAAAGTCAAACACATTCAAACAAAGCTTTTTAAATCAAATAAAAGTCAAATGCATTCAACAAAGCTAATTGAATCAAATGAGAGTCAAATGCATTTTATAAAGCTAATTAAATCAAATGAAAGTCAAACACATTAAAACAAAGCTAATTGATTCAAATGAAAGTCAAACACATTCAAACAAAGCTTTTTGAAACAAATTAAAGTCAAATGCATTCAAAGAAGCTATTTGAATCAAATGAAAGTCAAATGCATTCTACAAATCATATTGAATCAAATGAAAGCCAAATGCATTCTACAAAGCTAACTAAATCAAATGAAAGTCAAACACAATAAAACAAAGCTAATTGAATCAAATGAAAGTCAACCACATTCAAACAAAGCTTTTTAAATCAAATAAAAGTCAAATGCATTCAACAAAGCTAATTGAATCAAATGAAAGTCAAATGCATTCTATAAAGCTAATTAAATCAAATGAAAGTCAAACACATTCAAACAAAGCTAATTGATTCAAATGAAAGTCAAACTCATTCAAACAAAGTTTTTGAATCAAAATTAAAGTCATATGCATACAACAAAGCTAATAAAGTCAAATGAAAGTCAAATGCATTTTAAAAGCTAATTGAATCAAATGAAAGTCAAACACATTCAAACAAAGCATTTTGAATCAAATGAAAGTGAAATGCTTTCAACAAAGCTAATTGAATCAAATGAAAGTCAAACTCATTCAAACAAAGCTTTTTGAATCGTATGAAAGTAAAATGCATTTAACAAAGCTAAGTGAATCAAATGAAAGTCAAATGCATTCTACAAAGCTAATTGAATCTAATAAAAGTCAAACCCATTCAAACAAAGGTAATTGAATCAAATGAAAGTCAAACACATTCAAACAGTGGTTTTTGAATCAAATGAAAGTCTAATGCAGTCTATAAAGCTAATTGTATCAAATGAAAATCAAACACATTCAAACAAAGCTATTTAAATCAAATGAAAGTCAAATGCATTCTACAAAGCATATTGAATCAAATGAAAGTCAAGCACAATCAAACAAAGCTAATTGAATCAAATGAATGTCTAATGCATTCTACAACGCCAATTGAATCAAATGAAAGTCAAACACATTCAAACAAAGCTTTTTGAATCAAATCAAAGTAAAATGCATTCATTAAAGCTAATTGTATCAAATGAAATTCAAATGCATTCTACAAAGCAAATTAAATCAAATGAAAGTAAAACACATTCAAACATAGCTAATTGATTCAAATAAGGGTCAAACTTATTCAAACAAAGCTTTTTAAATCATATGAAAGTCAAATGCATTCCACAAAGCTAATTTAATCAAATGAAAGTCAAATGCATTTTACAAAGCTAATTGAATCAATTGAAAATGAAAAGCATTCAAACAAAGAAAATTGAATCAAATGAAACTCTAATGCATTCTACAAAGCTAATTGAATCAAATGAAAGTCAAACACATTCAAACAAAGCTTTTTGAATCAAATGAAAGTCAAATGCATTCAACAAAGCTAATTGAATCAAAAAAAGTCAAACACAATCAAACAAAGCTAATTGAATCAAATGAAAGTCTAATGCATTCTACAATGCCAATTGAATCAAATGAAAGTCAAACACATTCAAACAAAGCTTTTTGCATCAAATGAAAGTCAATTGCATTCATCAAAGCTAATTGAATCAAATGAGAGTCAAATGCATTCTACAAAGATAATTAAATCAAATGAAAGTAAAACACATTCAAACATAGCTAATTGATTCAAATAAAAGTCAAACACATTCAAACAAAGGTTTTTGAATCATATGAAATTCAAATGCATTCCAAAAACCTAATTTAATCAAATGAAAGTCAAATGCATTCTACAAAGCTAATTGAATCAATTGAAAATGAAAAGCATTCAAACAGAGCTAATTGAATCAAATGAAAGTCTAATGCATTCTACAAAGCTAATTGAATCAAATGAAAGTTAAACACATTCAAACAAAACTTTATGAATCTAATGAAAGTCAAATGCATTTAACAAAGCTAATTTAATAAAATGAAAGTCAAACACAATCACACAACGCTATTTGAATTAAATGAAAGTCTAATGCATTCTACAAAGCTAATTGAATCAAAAGAAAGTCAAACACATTCAAACAAAGCTTTTTAAATCAAATAAAAGTCAAATGCATTCAACAAAGCTAATTGAATCAAATGAGAGTCAAATGCATTTTATAAAGCTAATTAAATCAAATGAAAGTCAAACACATTAAAACAAAGCTAATTGATTCAAATGAAAGTCAAACACATTCAAACAAAGCTTTTTGAATCAAATTAAAGTCAAATGCATTCAAAGAAGCTATTTGAATCAAATGAAAGTCAAATGCATTCTACAAATCATATTGAATCAAATGAAAGCCAAATGCATTCTACAAAGCTAATTAAATCAAATGAAAGTCAAACACAATAAAACAAAGCTAATTGAATCAAATGAAAGTAAACCACATTCAAACAAAGCTTTTTAAATCAAATAAAAGTCAAATGCATTCAACAAAGCTAATTGAATCAAATGAAAGTCAAATGCATTCTATAAAGCTAATTAAATCAAATGAAAGTCAAACACATTCAAACAAAGCTAATTGATTCAAATGAAAGTCAAACTCATTCAAACAAAGTTTTTGAATCAAAATTAAAGTCATATGCATACAACAAATCTAATAAAGTCAAATGAAAGTCAAATGCATTTTAAAAGCTAATTGAATCAAATGAAAGTCAAACACATTCAAACAAAGCATTTTGAATCAAATGAAAGTGAAATGCTTTCAACAAAGCTAATTGAATCAAATGAAAGTCAAACTCATTCAAACAAAGCTTTTTGAATCGTATGAAAGTAAAATGCATTTAACAAAGCTAAGTGAATCAAATGAAAGGCAAATGCATTCTACAAAGCTATTTGAATCTAATAAAAGTCAAACCCATTCAAACAAAGGTAATTGAATCAAATGAAAGTCAAACACATTCAAACAGTGTTTTTTGAATCAAATGAAAGTCTAATGCAGTCTATAAAGCTAATTGTATCAAATGAAAATCAAACACATTCAAACAAAGCTATTTAAATCAAATGAAAGTCAAATGCATTCTACAAAGCATATTGAATCAAATGAAAGTCAAGCACAATCAAACAAAGCTAATTGAATCAAATGAATGTCTAATGCATTCTACAACGCCAATTGAATCAAATGAAAGTCAAACACATTCAAACAAAGATTTTTGAATCAAATCAAAGTAAAATGCATTCATTAAAGCTAATTGTATCAAATGAAATTCAAATGCATTCTACAAAGCAAATTAAATCAAATGAAAGTAAAACACATTCAAACATAGCTAATTGATTCAAATTAAAGTCAAACATATTCAAACAAAGCTTTTTAAATCATATGAAAGTCAAATGCATTTTACAAAGCTAATTGAATCAATTGAAAATGAAAAGCATTCAAACAAAGCTAATTGAATCAAATGAAACTCTAATGCATTCTACAAAGCTAATTGAATCAAATGAAAGTCAAACACATTCAAACAAAGCTTTTTGAATCAAATGAAAATCAAATGCATTCAACAAAGCTAATTGAATCAAATGAAAGTCTAATGCATTCTACAACGCCAATTGAATCAAATGAAAGTCAAACAAATTCAAACAAAGCTTTTTGAATCAAATGAAAGTCAAATGCATTCATCAAAGCTAATTGAATCAAATGAGAGTCAAATGCATTCTACAAAGATAATTAAATCAAATGAAAGTAAAACACATTCAAACATAGTGTTTGGGGTAAAAATACCCTAAATACGTGGCCCAATGGCCTAGCGACACGTGGCACCCAGCCATTGGTCAGCAGGGCTCCAATCCCCTGCTGACACGTGTCCTCCAAAACCCTAAAGGGGGAACCATCCCCTCCCCACTATAAATAGTGGAAGGACCCTCATTAATGGGCAATCTGGAATATTTATTACACACATTGAATACTCCTTAAAAAGAAAAACCCTTACCCCGAGCAATATTAATTGCGGAATTCTCCCATTACGCGAGAAGTAATCTTTACATTACGTGCATCCTACCTCCCGTATTTGTACTAACTTGATCGTCGGAGGCGGAGCTCCTACCCCCAGGAGTCTTCGTGATTTTGCAGGCACAGGCGTCGAAGGGCATTCTTGGAATTGTAACTCTCCCGCAGGACACATCAAAAAACCCCGAAACATTTGGCGCCGTCTGTGGGGAGAGTACTTCTAAGATGACTTCTGATTCTGTGCCACCGAATCAGGGCAAGCGGCCTGTGGTCGAGCCTGAGGTCCAGACGGACCATGAAAGTGGTGATGAGATTGAAACATATGTGGCCCCGGATGGGTCCTTCAGAACAAAGCACACTCGTGCTAAAGATAGAAGAGAGCGGGAAACCAGCCAAGGTGCTCCCAGCAACCCAGCCGGGCAACCGGCCGGTATTGCTCAAACGGTGGAGGGCTCAGCTCCCGTCACCAGAAACGAACTCATGTCGTTCATGAATAGTTTCAAGGGTGAGATCAAGAGTCTCATCCGGTCAGCAACTCCAAAGAAGGGTCAACCGGCCAAGAAGCCTTCTGGAAAGAAGGCGGTCAAAGAACGGGTGCCTACCCCTCATCCAAAGCCAAAGGAGGGGGAGGGCTTAAGGTTTGACCCAAGCAGACTCCGTTTTCCTCAAGGGGAGCTGCGAAAGGCCATCCGGCACGTACAGCCGGATGGCTCCAAGAAAACATTCTCAGACGCCCGCACGTTTCTCCAAGAGAAGCGAGGTCAGGCGTCTGCGTCGGCTTCAACGTCGACCTTCCCGGACAGTTTCAATGACGTCTCACAAAGGCGTACGGGAACGAATCCTGGGAGCCAGACGGGCGAAGCTTCCGCCCGGTCTGGACCCCAAGTGATCCAACCTGGTCCATTCGGCACACCGAATGGGTTGGGTGGATCCCCTTTTATGTCACCGGGTCTCTTCGGTAGGCAAGTGCAGCAGCCGTACCAACCCACGGACTGGCAGCTGCGCCTGCTTAATTTGGGGGAACAGCCAACGGCGTTCTCGCCAGAGATAACCCAGGCGGCACAGCCGCCTAAGGTCAAAAATGTTCTGGTGGGGGCCTATGACGGCACCACCAACCCAGAGGACCACCTAATGGCTTACTCTAACCTCATGTATCTTCAGGGGTTAGATGATGCCGTCTGGTGTCGATGCTTCCCGGCTACCCTCAAGGGCATAGCCCAGCGGTGGTTTGGTAACTTACCAGCCGGATGCATCAACAACTTTCGAACTTTGGCGTACTTGTTTACGTCAAATTTCTCAATGAATATTCCTGCTAAAAAGACTAGCCTCGACCTAGGGGCAATCCAGCAGGGCGACCGGGAGGGCCTCCGGTCATACGTCAGACGGTTCAATCTGATGAGAATTCAGATTCCGGGACTATCAGACGAAGTGGCCTATACAGACTTCTTTCGAGGTCTGAAGGACGGGTCGGCTTTCAAGTTTGACCTCGTCCGGAAGAGGGTTGCTACCCTCCAAGAGGCGTTAATTGAAGCTGAAGCCTATATACAGGCGACGGAGCTTTGTGCTGTCAAGCAGCCGTCAGACCCTAAAAAGTCTGACAAAAAAGAGAGCCGGCAACAGCATCAGCCGGCAAGAAAGGAAGAAAAGAGAAAAGGGGTCTGGGCAGCTGACCGATCAGGTCAGCCGGCCCAGAAGATCAGGCGGAAGTCAGAACCGTATGTCCCCAAATACGAGTTCACAAAAGATTGCTCCACCATCCTCCTGGAAATCAAAGACCGGATGTCTCTCGACAAACCGGCTGAAATGAAAAGTCCCGTGAATAAACGGGACAAGAGCAAGTATTGCCAATACCACGAGGATGTTGGCCATGACACCAATGGCTGCTATAGCCTCAGGCGGCTATTGGACCGTCTTGCAGATGAGGGGGCCTTAAAATCCTACCTACCCAAGGCTAAGGGTAACACCCAAGCCAAGAAAGGGCAGGCGGCAAAAACCGGTCCAGCAAACTCCGAGACGGATGAAGAGACCATCTTCACCATAGCAGGCGGTTTTGCCGAGGGGGTCCCACCATCCGGGGTACGAAAGACAACATCAGGAAGCTGGTCAACTCAGTGGATGAGGGCCAGGCGTCGAAAGATGTCTTTCCTGAGGTCCTTATTTCTGAAAAGGACCGGGGCAAGGTCAGGCGGCCTCATGACGACCCCATCGTCATCGAATGCAAGGTTGCCAACCAGAAGGTTGGCCGGATCCTAATAGACACCGGGAGCTCGTCTGACCTAATCAGTTACCAGTGCTTGACCAAGCTCAAGTACACATCCGGTAACATGCATCAGGCTCCACACCCCCTAGTCGGTTTTGGGGGTGGAGTAGTGCATCCGGTTGGAAGCATAGACCTTCCGATCCGGCTGGGTGAAAAGGGGGAAGGACGCCACATGATAGTCAAGTTTTTGGTTGTGGAGGAGCTGTCCGCCTACAACATGATATTTGGCCGTCCTACCCTCAACGCATCTAAGGCTGTCATCATCCCGTCCCTCATGCTGGTCAAGTTTCAAAAGGATGATGGAACAGTCGGTGCCCTAAGCGGGGACCAGAAGGCGGCCAGAGAGTGCTATCTCTCTGACGTCAAGACCACTATGGGTGCAGCCGGCAAGGGTGAGCCCATAGATGTTGATAACTGCGACCCAGCAGTCCCGGCTCCAAGGGCAGCCGGTAAGAAAAGAAAGGCGGACCAATTGGCACCCGTCAAAAAGGAAAAATAACAATCACTAGCCGGGGAAAGGTCAGATGACCAACGACCTCAGCCGGCTGGTGACTGCCTTGATGTCATCTTGGATGACAGCCGTCCCGAAAGAACAGTCAAGGTAGGGACGGTAGCCTTCGAACAGCTGGGAGAGGGTTTACTTCAGCTGCTGAAGGAATTCAAAGACATCTTTGCCTTTGAAGTGGAAGAGATGCCAGGCGTCAGCCCGGATCTTGCTGTCCACAAGCTAGCCGTAGATCCCAAAAAGCAGCCGGTTAGGCAGAAAAAGAGGGATCATGGTGGAGAACGATCTCAAGCGGCAGCGGCTGAGGTCAAAAAGCTGTTGGATGCGGGGTTCATTAGGCAATGCTACTACCCGGATTGGGTGGCAAATGTTGTTCTAGTGAAAAAGCCAAACGGTACTTGGCGGATGTGTGTGGATTACACAGATCTGAACAAAGCGTGCCCAAAAGATAGCTACCCGCTTCCAAAGATCGACAGCCTTGTCGACTCAACAGCCGGTCATGCGCTAATGAGCTTCATGGATGCCTATTCCGGCTTCCATCAAATACCCCTCTGGAAGAAAGATCAGGAGAAGACGGCTTTCGTCACTGATCAGGGGTTATTCTGCTATACGGTGATGCCGTTTGGGTTGAAAAATGCACCGGCTACATTCCAGCGCATGATAAACACTGTTTTTATCAACCAGATTGGCAGGAATGTAGAGGCGTATATCGATGACATGATAGTCAAATCCAAGCTTCAGACGGATCACCTAACAGACCTGCGAGAAACCTTCACCACACTCAGGCGGCACCGGGTCATGCTTAACCCAAAGAAATGTGTATTCGGTGTTGAGTCTGGGAAGTTTCTCGGATTCTTGATTGACCAAAGAGGCATTGAAGCTAATCCGGAAAAAATACAGGCGGTAATTGACATGAAATCTCCCCGCACTGTTAAAGAGGTCCAGAAGTTGACCGGTTGCCTGGCGGCATTGGGGAGGTTCCTCAGCCGGTCGGGTGACAAATGCCTCTATTTCTTCCTGGCAATCAGGAAGAGGTCAAGGTTCGAATGGGGTGAAGAAGCAGAGGCGGCATTCCAGAGGCTTAAGCAGCACCTGCATTCTTTGCCAAGGCTAGTGAGCCCCCTACCACGGGAGGTTCTGTATATGTACCTAGCCGTCTCTGATCACGCCCTTAGTGCCGTTCTCCTTGCTGAGAGAGACGGCATCCAGCTGCCGGTGTATTTCATCAGCCATGTCCTTAAAAATGCTGAACTCCGGTACCCTATGATCGAAAAATTTGGGTTGGCCTTATTTGTGGCAGTTAAGCGGTTGAAGCCTTACTTTTTGGCACATCCGGTTGTGGTGTACACAGATCAGCCGCTCAAACGCACGATGACTGCTATAGAGTCATCCGGCAGAATGATCAAGTGGGCTGTTGAAATACAAAGCCTTGAGATAACTTTTGAGCCCAGGCGGGCAGTGAAAGGTCAGGCGTTTGCCGACTTCATTGTCGAGATGACTAGGCCGGTGCAACCGGAAAATCCTGATCAGGTCTGGAAGTTATTTGTAGACGGCAGCTCTACGGTGAACGGCTGTGGTGCAGGTGTTATCTGTCATTCTCCGGAAGGGGATAAGTTTGAATATGCACTACGGTTTAAGTTCCAAGCCTCCAACAATGAGGCAGAGTATGAAGCTCTACTAGCCGGGTTGCGCATGTGTAAGGCAGCCGGTGCAAGAAAGGTTGACGCCTGCTCAGATTCTCAGCTGATCGTTAGCCAATACCTTGGTGACTATGAAGCCACCCATCCGGCTATGATCAAATATTTGCAGGCGGTTAAGGAAGAGGCTGGGTCCTTCGATGAATTTCATCTACGACAGGTGCCCCGGTCTGAAAACAATCAGGCGGATGCCCTTTCAAAGTTGGCATCATCAGCTTCCTGTGATTCACCTAGGACGGTCTTTTGGGAGGTCATTGAAAAACGAAGTATTCAGAATGATCCCATTGGAGTCCTGGACAGGAGTGCTACCTGGATGGATCCCATCCGGTCTTTCTTGACGGATGGTACTTTACCGGATGACCCTTCAGAAGCATCAGCGCTCAAGAAGCGTGCTTCAAGTTTTGTTATGCATCAAGGAAAACTCCTCCGGAAGGGTTACCTGCAGCCGTTTTTGAAATGTGTAACCCCGGCTAGGGGGAGAGAAGTTTTGGAAGACCTGCATGCGGGGTTTTGTGCTTCGCATATTGGCGGCAGGTCCCTGGCCAGAAGAACCAGGCGGCAAGGGTACTTCTGGCCCACTCTTGAAGCGGATGCCATGGATCTAGTAAAGAGATGTGATAAGTGCCAAAAATTCGCCAAATTGATACATCAACCGGTAACAGACCTCACGGCAATCCATAGTCCGGTTCCGTTTGCTAAATGGGGCATGGACATTTTGGGACCTTATACGCCTGCAACAGGCGGCCGCTGCTACATTCTTGTAGCAGTAAACTACTTCACCAAATGGGTTGAGGCAGAGGCGGTAAAAGGGATAAAAACGAAAGACGTGATTTCCTTCGTCTGGAGAAACGTCATCACCCGGTTCGGGGTTCCAATGTCCATGGTTTTTGACAACGGACCGCAGTTCGAAACTCCTGTTCTCAAGACCTGGTTGAGAGATCAAGGAATCTCCCATTTCTTTGCATCCGTTGGCCGTCCTCAGGCAAACGGTCAAGTTGAGGCTTTTAATAAGTTGATCTCAGACGGGATAAAGAAGAAAATAGAAAGAGCCGGTGGACTATGGGCAGAGGAATTACCTCATGTTCTTTGGGCTATTCGGACAACTGAAAAGGGGGCAACCGGAGAGACCCCATTTCTCATGACATACGGCACTGAAGCAGTTCTCCCCATTGAACATTATGAGCCTACTCTACGCATTATGTTATATGACGAGGCGGCTAACTGGGAAGCCATGCGGTTGGCATTAGACGCTCTCCCAGAGCGAAGGGGGAATGCTGCCCTGCGTCATGAGATCTACCGTCTGCGTATGACAAGAGCCTACAACAAGCGGGTCCGTAAAAGACCTTTGAAAGAAGGAGATTTTGTGCTTCGCAAAATGGAGGCAACCGGTAGGGCTAATGAACAGGGCAAATTAACCCCAAATTGGGAGGGACCCTACCGGATCTTTGAAGAGGTACGAGACGGCACTTACCGCCTGGAAACTCCAGACGGAAGAAAGTTGCCTAGAACTTGGAATGTAGATAACCTCAAAAAATACTACTTCTAAGTGTTGTACATTTTTTGTAAATTTCCAATGATTAATGAGAATTACATTCAACTTTTGTATACATCCGCCATGTCTTGTGCTTACCACAAGCGGCGTTAGAAATTAAATTTTGCATCCGGTGACACCCATTCGGGTGAATTCATCGAAGAGAACATCTCCCATTTGGGTGGTAAATTGTTCTAAGTGATCACACAGGCGGACAAATCCGCCTGACGATCCCTCGCACCAAAAAAGGGCAGGCTAGCAGCCGGCCCACTTTTTGGAAGTACCACTAAAGGCTGTTTCCAAAACTCAGCCGGTACAAAGTATTGTCGCGTGACTCTCTAAGAGAAGGCAGGCCTCAACATTCAGGGGTATGTTTTCAAAATCCCGACCGGTGAATGGACATCCCAACTAGGCGTAGTCCTATTGCGAAGTCCCAACCGGTAATTCAGTATAAACCGACTGGCTCCCGAATCTAATGCTGGCACTTAGTATATACATTCGTGCTACATTATATGGATAGCCGCCTGGCTTGCAAAGACCAAGACCGCTATCCAGGGGCAATTACCCAGACACCATCCGGTTTTGCTTTGGGTCGAAATTTCTTTGCCTAGTTTGCGAAGACCCAGACGGCAGTTATACCGGTGGGGTCTTCTTGGCTATCCTTGAAGATTTCTTTGCCTAGTTTGCGAAGACCCAGACGGCAGTTATACCGGTGGGGTCTTCTTGGCTATCCTTGAAGATTTCTTTGCCTAGTTTGCGAAGACCCAGACGGCAGTTATACCGGTGGGGTCTTCTTGGCTATCCTTGAAGATTTCTTTGCCTAGTTTGCGAAGACCCAGACGGCAGTTTTACCGGTGGGGTCTTCTTGGCCATCCTTGAAGATTTCTTTGCCTAGTTTGCGAAGACCCAGACGGCAGTTATACCGGTGGGGTCTTCTTGGCTATCCTTGAAGATTTCTTTGCCTAGTTTGCGAAGACCCAGACGGCAGTTATACCGGTGGGGTCTTCTTGGCTATCCTTGAAGATTTCTTTGCCTAGCTTGCGAAGACCCAGACGGCAGTTTTACCGGTGGGGTCTTCTTGGCTATCCTTGAAGATTTCTTTGCCTAGCTTGCGAAGACCTAGACGGCAGTTTTACCGGTGGGGTCTTCTTGGCTATCCTTGAAGATTTCTTTGCCTAGTTTGCAAAGACCCAAGCGGTAGTGTTACCGGCGGGGTTCTTTTGGTTATCCTCGCAGAAAGATGTATAAAAATAATAGCAACAATTCTAGCATTGAAGTGCAGAAACATAAAAAGCATTCAAAAGTCAAGTGAGAAAAATCAAGTGCATTCAAAAGCCGGCTCAGCCGGTGAAAATGATTATATTCAAAATAAAATGTACAAACCGGCGCAGCCGGTGGAAATGTTAATATTCAAAATGAAAAATTACAGCCGAGTAGCCCATCTCATCCGGCGCTAGTACAAAATAATGCAAGGTGCGCAGGCCGGGAGGTAGTTGCTACTCGAGGTGAACAGTGAACCGGTCCTCTTCCGGTTGGTTTGGGGCAGGATCATGTTGAGCGGCCGCGTCGGCTTCAGGAACTTCTTCCTCTTCAGCAGCCTCCGCTTGCCTTCGTGCAATCTCCCCCTTTACCCAATCTTCATAAGGTCCGGGACCCGGTTCATTCGCCTCCTCGGCAAGAATGGCAAGATCGGAATATTTGAAGGCGAGTTCCCAGACGGTGAATTCCGCCTCCGGATGGATTAGGGAAAACGCCCGATGCATCCGGTTCGCGCAGTCATGCTCATTCTCTTCAATGAGCCTCTCCTGCTCCGCCTCCAAGGTGGCCTTGAAGTTCTTGCTGGCAGCAGCCGCCTCTTTGAGCAGGCGCTCATTTTCTTTGGCAAGGCGGCCCTTTTCAGCCTCCGCCTCGCCCAGCCGTTGGAGGGGCTCTTTCTGTTCCTCCAACATTTTATTGGCGTCATCCAGGGACGCCTGCAGTTGATCAACTTGGCTCTTCAGTTGATCAACTTGCTGTTGGAGGGCCTTGGTCTTCTCCGCCTGTTCCATGCGTATAGATTTAGTTTCTAACTCATGCATGTACAAAGAGTATTCAGCAACGCTATGGGCGTCATCAACAGCCCGTTTGCCTCTCCATACCTCTTCAGCCTTGCGGGTATAAGCTCGCTTGAGCCCCTCAACGCGCAGCATGGCCTGCAAAAATACAGCCGGATCAGTATTGCATATTAAAAGATGCATGATAATTACCACACGGTTGTTGAAGCATACGTCGGCCAGGTCGACCAGCACCCGGTCAGCATTAAAGGAGTTGATCCCTGGGATCGCCTCCTTCTCGTCCCTAGGGACGGCTTTCAGCATGGCCCGGGCATATTGTGCCCCGTCCGGCCAGCGGGGAGAGTTATCTGCACCAGAAACAGACGGTGAGAAAGTCGCATAAGCTCTGCCAATAGATTGCCGGCTGATTGGAGAATCCCCCGGCTGCGATCGAGATTGTGAATAAGACTTGACCCGCATGGGCAGGTCAAGCAATGTAAGGTCGAAGTTACCTTTGTGGCCCGAGCGGCCTTCAGAAGGACCGGCGGCCCTCAATGGGATGGCAGACAGCACTTCCGCCGATCCGGGCCCGCCTGGGGCCTTTATTGATTTGCCGCCGGTAGTAGGCCGGTCGGCAGTTTTCTGCACCTTTGATGCAGACTCTTGTTGGGTCGGCGGTGGCCTGACCTGTTTATGAAGGGACCGGGGCATCGGCCTCCCGTCCTGAAAACAAGGAAAATATAAGTTTGTGGGATGGAAAGATTCAAGTCAACAAAGGTCAGACGGTTATACCTTCTTTGCCGCTTGGGCAGCAAGTTTTTTTCTCTAGGTTGGCTTTCCGAATGTCGGCAGCCGACCTAGCCGGTGTCTTTTCAGTTGGCAGCATCTTCTTGGCTTCTTCTGCAAAGGCAGCCGCTTGGTTAGAGAAAATAAATAAGCAAGGGAATAAAAGCGTCCGGTTCGAAAGAAACCGGCTGAGTTCCGAATACATACGTTTTTTAAACATGCTGCTTAGACCACAAGCGGACAAGAAGCACTCGTCCCTAAAAAATTCATGTTTGGGCACCCAGTTTCTGGGTACCCTTATTATCTCTCCGGATGAGAGGGTGTCAGGCACTAACTCAAAAAAGCCGGAGTCAAGAATGGTCTCTCTATCATCCTCCGGTACAGGGGGCAGACGGCACTTGGTTCCCAAGAGTTCCGGTTTCCGGTTGTAGATCCGGAGTTCTCTGTTCTCTGCTGTAGTTGGGGCCTTAACCAAGTAAAACCGGTGCTTCCAGTCTGACCATTTGGATGGCTTGTCCAAGGTCATAAGGTATTTGGTCTGGGTGGTTAAGGTATACCAGGCTCTCCAGCCGCCTGGGCTCCTACTCAAATAATGCATATGGGCAAACGCCTCCCAGCCGGGGTTGAGACCCTGCATCTCGCAGGCGGCGATATACCCTAAGATGTTTACCCAAGAGTTGGGAGTTAACTGCCAGAGACCCAGGCCGTATCCCCTAAGAATGGCCTTTATTGTGTCATGGAGAGGAAAGCGGATTCCGGCCAAGAAGGCCGCCTCGTAGCACCCGAACCAGGCGTTTGCGTTCGGCTGCTCATCCTCCCACCATATCGTTCCCAGGGCAGCCGGGATTTTTATTGTATAGTCACCCCCCAGCGGCCGCCGTTTGATAAAATCAGGCAGCGCAGCCCGCATGTTCTCCCGGTCCTTAGAAGAGACGGCGATCATGAGAGGATCGTTCCTATTATCCCAAGAGGGCCTCTCCGCCTCCTCGCTATCCTCAGACTCGGTTAAGTAGCTGCTACTGCTACTTTGAATGCGACCGGCTCCAGAGCCGGCTGGGGAGTTGGAGATCTCCTTATCAGAGCCTGCCTGCTCTGTGGTCTCATTGAGGGGAGAAGCCTCCTCATTTAAAATGCTATCACTCGGGGTGCTAGGAGTGCCTCCGGGTGAACCTCTCTGCTCTACCCCTCGCTCTACTTCACCGCCTGAAGCCGGGACCTCAGGCGGCTGCTCATCTGAGCTCCCACTTCGGTAGTTGGGATCTCGGGCAGTGGACCGGATTCTGGCCATAGTGTCCTGCACAGACACAGAGTCGGTCGATATGGGTGTTGAAAAAGGGTGTCCCAAAGAACAGAGGCGGCAGACCCAGTTCTAGACTCAGCCGTACTAATAAACCGGCTGAGTTCACAGCTAGGTTCCGGGTATGGGTATAAGGGGTCCATCTACTTATGGGACCAATGAACAAAAATGCGAGCAAAAGACTCAAACAGAAATACATGAAAAAGCTAGAAAGAATAGAGACGGTACCTAGAAGAAAGTCTGGAAATTCTTTGGGATGCTTGCGAAGACGCAGGCGGTTCAGAATCCGGCTGGGTTTCTTTGATAACCCTCGCGAAAATCTTTGACTTGCTTGCAACGACCCAGACGGTCTGTAGACCGGTTGCTCTCAACAGTTCTCAACTCCGAATGCCCTCAACTCTCAACTTGCCGGTTGCTCTCAAATTTTCAGAAATTTAGCAAGGTTTGTAGATGAGAGCTTGGGGGGACATCTCCTATTTATAGGACTTGTCCCAGAAGGTGACTCTTCACTTCTGCTTTTCCCTCCTTCAAAAATTTGAAGAGGCGCAAAAAAAAAAAAAAAAAAAAAAAAAAAAAAAAAAAAAAAGGTTTGGGGTAAAAATACCCTAAATACGTGGCCCAATGGCTAGCGACACGTGGCACCCAGCCATTGTCCAAAAGGGCTCCAATCCCCTGCTGACACTGTCCCTCCAAACCCTAAGGGTGAACCATCCCCTCCCACCCACTATAAATAGTGGAAGGACCCTCATTAATGGCCAATCTGGAATATTTATTACACACATTGAATACTCCTTAAAAAGAAAAAACCCTTACCCGAGCAATATTAATTGCGGAATTCTCCCATTACGCGAGAAGTATCTTTTACATTACGTGCATCCTACTCCCGTATTTGTACTAACTTGATCGTCGGAGGCGGAGCTCCTACCCCCCAGGAGTTCTTCGTGTTTTGCAGGCACAGGCGTCGAAGGGCATTCTTGGAATTGTAACTCTCCCGCA